>PVIR01027768.1:0-22723 GCA_004026965.1 Petromus typicus | reverse complement strand
TAATATAGCATGAATTAAAAAATGGTATCACAGCTCTATCAAATTCATTAAAGTAGATTTTTATACTTTTTCTTTTTAATCTTTATTGGTACATTAAATATACACATCATGATTGCACTCCATAATGGGGATTTGTACCAGTATAAGACACAACTTAATTCTCATTTTTTCCCATAGCCCTACCCACCCTACCACCCCCATATACATAAAATTTGTTTCCTTACTTTTTTGTTACAATCTCAACATTGTCCCCTTTCACCTTATTTTACATTGAGCATTTTCTATTTCACAATATATAACATACAATGCTAGCGCAGGCTATTCTTGACTCACAGTAATCTTCCTGCCTCTGCCTCCTGAGTGCTGAGATTATGGTATGAGCCACCACTTCCAGCAATTTTATTTATTATTTCACGAATTTAAATTCTATATTTTCAGAAGCTGATTTGTCATTTTTAAGCGTTTTACCTTTAATTTTCTATGATGTTGTATCTTTATGTGTTTGTTAGTTTTTTCCAGTTTTGGGAATTGAACTCAAGACCTTGTGCTTGCATAAATGAGCTAAATCCTAGCCCCTATAAACTTGATTCTTGTTTTTTAGATTCTTCACCATTTCCTGATGAAATAATCTGCATAGTTCTTCTGTTTCCCAAAGGCACATATTCTCTGTAGAATAGGCTATCTTTCTCTGCTTTTCTTCTTTGTTCTTTCCTTATTATCATTTTGCTTGCTTTTTTTAATGCTTCTAAAGATTTTCTGTTGCTTTTTTTTAGCTTGTTCGCCTGTGTTTCTATATATCTGTGTTATTTATTCTATATATTTTTGTTTATCTATGTTATTTCTTTATTTACCTAAATATAGAATTGTTGGACAGTGCTGCAAATCTGTCCACCTTTGTGACTTTTGCTTATGTTTATCTTTACCAATTCAAGCGTGAAGTGGAATCTAATTTTATCTTGTACTTTCTTTAAAAAAAAAAAAAAAACTACCAGAAATGAGCTCCTGGGCCTGAAGCTATGCTCTGTTTATAAACAATTACAAGAATGGACAGAGTGTGATTTACCGCTATTGTTGAATAGCAGACAATTCACTTAGTCATGCTGGCACACATTTTTCAGAGTAACAAAGCATATTAAATTTGATTATTCCTGAAGATCTTTGGAAGCAGAAATTTCTATGTATTTATTTAGGGTCTTTTCAGTCCTACAGAATATTCCATTTTTCACAGTTCTGCAAATATTATTTATGTATTGCAACATACTGTATTTTAAAAGCAGCAGTACAATTTCATCCCAGGTTAAAATCTATGATGAAAAGATGCTGTTAGAAGAGCTGGCTGACACAGATATGAGATACATCATCACATCATCACTTTGTGTTTCTTTGCCACCAGAGCAGAAAAAAAATATCACTCAGCACTTTTAACTCATAAAGGATAACTTTTAGTCCAATTACAAATATGATTAAATGATAAATTAGCTGTAGATATATTAAGTAGAATTATTTTACCTTAAAATATAGTTAAGAATAATAAGCCATTTATTTGATTGACACTAAGCACAACTATATTATTTGAGCATCATATTAACTTTTCTTAAAATACCTTCAAACTACCTCTAATTTTATTCTAATTTGCCATGCACAGTGAGTAGCATGAGTGTAATTTTCTCATTGAAAATACAGTGTACTTGCCTCTCAATGTATGAATGAATCTTTGTGTTTAATGCAGGAAGGATTTCTCTCTTTAAACCATTGGAGATTATTGAAATTATAATTAAAAAACTAAAGTAGCTTTACTTTGAGTGCACACGTGATTTTGGAGAATGTTTTGGAATGAATAATATTTTCATGTTTCTGCTTCTTAATAGCAGCTGCTTCTTTTCTGGAATATAAATACCATCACCATCAATGACTTATTTCCAATAAGATAAGTGTAGGCTGAGTTATTGCTGTTAGATTAATATCAACCCAAATATTTTCACACAGATTAGCAACACAAGGAGTTTGTTGCTGCATGAACACAGAGCATCATATTTCCAATATTTTTAAAACTATAATAAACATACCTCAGAAGATTGTCACCAGATATGTTGATGGATGGCTTCACAAGTTCCATGATAAACACTGTCAGTAAAGCTAGAATTATGAGAAAAATTCAACAACCTCATTTATACTGATCCATTTAATTTTGGAATGGTTATGTAAACTCTGAACATTGCACACCTCAGCATTCTTTAGAGCAGTCAAGTATGTTTGACTATATTAACTATTTTGCTCCTTGTGTAGATGTAGTGGCAGCTGTTGCTGTGGGGCAGAGTGTGCCCTCAGACCACACATCTCATACAAATACTAACATGTTGTAGGATTTCAAAGAGAAAATGTGAACTGGGAGTCAATAGTAGATTTTTATGTTATAGTTCACTGACTTTCCCTAGGCAATGCCATGATTTAGATCTAAAATGTCCTCCAAGTACCTTGTGTTCAAAGAAATATCTTTTTCAGAAAGAAATCTGACTAGAATTGTGACTTGAAAGTGTGTATTCTCACCCCTGGCTCCTCCCTTTTCACTCTGATTCCTGCTTACCATGGCATAAGCCTGTATATGCCATTTCACCACCCGTATTCTCCTTTAGAGTCAGCTGACTACAGACTAAAGCCATCAAAACTGTAAGCCATGTCTCCATTAAGTTGCTGGTGTTGGGTTTTATGTCTTAGTGATGGAAGAAAGACTAATGCAGAAAACTAGTACTGAATGTGGTAGTGTTGCTTTGAATATACCTGACCATGTGGTTTATAAAACTTTCAAATAGGATTGTGGCAGGAATTTGGAAACACTGAGAGAAACAGGCTAGAAAAATCTGGGACTGCTGTGAGCAGGACCTGATGAGTGATTCCAGTTGGAACTCCTGAGACCAGAATGTTGAAAGAAATGTGCTGGCCAGAACTTAGACACAGTAGGTTTCAGCTGTGAAGAGTGAGCCCATGACAGTAGGAGTAGAAACCTTGTGCTATGCTCTGATGGAAAACTTGTCCTTCACTATACTAATGTCCTAAGATTATGTGTGAAGATCAATTTAGCAGTGAACTTTTAAAGTTTAGATGTTGAGTATTTTATCTTAGAAATATAAAAGTGACTAAAATAGATAATTCACTTGATTTTCCTCAGACTTCTTACAAAATAAAAGTCGTGATTCTATCTGCCTTATAATGATCATTGGGAGTGTGGGTGAAAGTCATGGCAACATTTCTAAGAGGTTAGAAGAAGAAATTGCTATTGCCTGATGTAAATACCCAGTAGGTTGCACCATGAAATAAGATTTGATATTTATGGACAGATAGTTCATATCTTTCTAGGTGAGTCCATTTTTAAACTTCCTTCCCCATCACCTTTACTGTCTTTGTTTCTGCCTTCCCTTGAAGAATGTAATTCTCCCTTGTCAGTGTAATATAGTAGGAAAAAAGATGGAGCACAGAATCAAGTACTCTAGAATTATTATTTATTCAACTTTGAATATATTAGACTGTTAAATAAATTTTCTTATTTTTATTTTCCTTATTTCCTCAAGGAAAATAAGGCCCAGCAAGAAGAGTTCCAAAAATAACAGTCTCGGGCTGGGAATTTAGCTCAGTGGTTCCAGTACTTGCCTTCCAAATGCAAGGACCTGAGTTCTATCCTCAGTAACACCAGTAACCACATACAAGAAAGCTGGGTGTGTTGACTCATGCCCACCAGCAACTAGCACCACATTCCACAGTGCCAGGTATGGTGGCTCATGTCTGTAATCCAGCACTTGCAAGGCAGAGACAGGAAGGTTGCTGAGTTCGAGGTTCAGAACCAGTCTGAATTACAAGAGAGGGAGTTTTAAAAAACATTCAGTGTGGAATGTACCTATTCCGTACATTTCTTCCAAGTTTGTCACCAGGACATATCCTATCACCCTCAGTGTGACCAACTAAAAATTCTATTTTAGAACAGCACATTTTCATAAGTATGAATGTGAATTCTACATGTGGTTATAGAAGCTGAGGGGTCAGGCCAATGGTATCAATCTGCACATAGTACCAGAGGGCACATGGGTTGAATATATGAGTTCAAGTAGGGTGGGGATGTGATGACATGTTTGACTATTAGACTGAAGATGAACTTTCTTGATCTATAATAACTAATATTAAGATGCCAGAGATTCTTCAGCATAGTGGAAAGAAGAGGATTCAGAGACAGGAGTTAGAGACTAATGTGCATCCATCATACTGAGACAGAATCCTCCACCTTCTATCTCTATGTGTAGAATGAGCTCTGGTTCTTTTTTATTGCAACATCACCACATTAGCAATTTATATCTTCTATAAAAGATTCTCCTTTGGGATTCTCATTTTAAAGGGGGGAAAAGATAACTTCTAAGAGATAAGAGGTATGTGCTAGAGTGAAATAAATAGGTTGCAGATGTGTAAATATTGTATCTTTTCTCTGGTATGAGAAAATGAAGTTGTAAATGAGTTGTAGTATGTATAGTTGATATTGTGAAGTAAAAAAAATACTTGAAAGGAAAGAGGGTGTAGGGGTAAATAACAAGTGGAAAAAGAATGTGACATTAATAAAGAAAAAAAAAAGAAACAAAGATCATATATATAGAGAATGGGGGTGGCAGAGTGGGTTGAAAGGGGAAAAAATGAGAATCAGGTCATGTCATATTCTGGTACAAATTCAATGTTGAATGAAATGATGATGTGTATTCATAATGTACTAATAAAGATTCAATTTTTTTTAAAAAAGAATGCATTTTGAAATAGCTATTGTGAATTTATTCTGTGTAAATAAAATAATTGAGTAAATTTAGGGTATAAACATCACAGTTTTCACAAAAACCTCAAAGTAGTTTTTTCTTTCAAGACAGTCCCAGCCGTGTGTGTGTGTGTGTGTGTGTGTGTGTGTGTGTGTGTGTGTGTGTGTAACTAGGGGAAGAATAAAATTGCTACCTATTCCTACATCTCAAAATGTGTCACACTATTTAATCTTTTAATTTTATCAAGAGATGGGCCAGGGATTTAGCTCAGTGGTTCCATTGCCTGTCTTGCAAGCACAAGGATCTAGGTTCGATCCTCGGTAACCACATACAATACTGGGTGTGTAGACTCACACCCAGCAGCAATCAGTACCACAAACTACAGTACCGGGTGTGGTGGCTCACACCCATAATCCCTGCACTTGGGAGGCAGAGGCAGGAGGATTGCTGTGATGTGAATTTGAGGCTGAGCTCAGGGCCTGCCTGGACTACAAAGCGAGACCCTGTCTCAAAACAAAAAAAAACCAAAACAAAACAAAAAAAAATGTCAAGAGATAATTATCTGCTGATAGCCTTTAATACTGGCAGGACTATAGCTTTTGTGTAAATCCAAGATTCCTAGAATTTGTACACACTCACAAGTTTTGAGGACCAATAAATTTGCATACTTCTATATATTCCAATTAAAAATTAAAACATTGAGAATTAAGTTGTGTCTTATACTGGTACAAATCCCCATTATGGAGTGCAATCATGATGTGTATATTTAATGTACCAATAAAGATAAAAAAAATTCTAAAACAAAACAAAACAAAAATTAAAACAAAACTTTCAAGACATGAAAATTAAAGTATACTATTAAATATCACAGAAATGGTGTCATTACACCTAATGTAGCTTCTGGAAAATGTCACATGCACTCACAAGAGAACAAAAATGAAACAGAAAAATAATATCTTAATATTATGAAAATATTTTTGACCTCGTGGGTCTCCTAAAAGGTCTCAAAAAGCCCCAGGAGTTATTAAACATCATGAACCACTAAATTTTCTTCTTTCTTCTAAATTCTAATGCAATTATCACCTGAACAGCATGAATTAACCTTTTAAAAAGAAGAAATGTATATTTTGTTTTCCCACTTAGATTATAACTCCTGAAGGGTCTGTCTTTGCTTTGTGTTTTTTCCATGCTAGTAAGTGTAGACATCCAGCCATCCAACAAATAATGATACTTGCTTCTTTCTTTTACGTGGTGCAATAATAATATCTATTTGTAAGTAGAATAGTTATCATAGATACTGGGAACTCTTTAAGTGGTGGATTAGTATGGCCTTCACACCAACCTGTCCATCCATTTTTTTCCTTGTAGTTATTGTAAATTTGATTATTGTAAGAATCAAGTGATATCACAGATGTTCAAAAATAGTGTCACCATTGGTAGCCGGAGATGAGATTTTTCCATTCTGTTTCTATTTGTAATCTGTTTCCTAGAAGCTGGATTTCATGTTTTAAAACAAAAATACTTGTGCTGTAAGTGAAAAGACCTCTATTTTAAGCCCCTTTTATCTGAGCTTTGCCATAGGATCTCTGTTGGACAATTACTCAGCTCTAAACTCAGCTCTAAACCATTTTCAGTTACGACTAAAGCCAAGTTTTTGAAGGAGCCATTTATCAAAATTACTAAGCTCAGGATGCTGAAATAGATTCATAAAAATTGCCATTATAATTTGGCCTAAATCTCTAGCTTTCTAATATTCACAGTATGCATGCAGTTACATTAGTGGAAACATTAAGTAAAAATCTGGCCTCAAGTTAGATCTTCAAGTCATCATAAGTAACCTGAAATAGCTTAAGTAGCACCCTTCTTTAGGAGATATTGTAATAAAATCTACTATATACTATGTAGCTCAATATGATGTCTGTGAACTAAGGCCAGTTCCTTACATTTATCCACTGCAATCCATGCAGCTGCCTCATAAAGTAGCTATTATGATTCCACTTTCATAGATAAATAAATGGAAGTTAGAGCACTTGGGAATCTTGCCAGTATCACCTAGTTATAAAGTGATAGAGTCAGGATTTCAATCCCAGTTTTATTGACATTTAATCTAGGTTTTCTAATAAATTTCTTAATATAAAGAACTAAAGTAATTACATTAACCAGGCAAAAGACTTCAGTTAGCTGTGGTAGATAAACTCAAATTTGTGGTGACATAATGCAACAGAGGTTTTTGCTTACTGTCTTAACTGTTTTACATATCCAACACAGGTCAAATGTTGGTTCTGCCCCTGATTTTCCTTATTCAGAAATGCAAGTTAGCAAGAATCTACACTGCTACTAGTTGCAGCAAGAAGAAAGAGATAAGAAGAGTGGTGCATGTGTCTTTAAAGGTGTCATTTTTATTCATTTTTCGTTGACCAAGTCAGATGGCCAGGTTCAACTTCAAAGGTTAGCAATTCTACCATCAGCTGGGAAGAAGCAAAATCGTAATCACTGTGGTATCTTTGAAATTCTGAGTAAGAAACATTACTTGTTCAAATACTATTTCTTTTAATATCACCATAAATATTGAGTAAGATTATGGGGCAGATAGATGATTACATAAAAAATTGTAATTTTGTTCTACTTTTAGGCATCTCATGGGTACATAGTTATAAGATAACTGTAAATGTCATGGAAAGTTACTCTCACCCCTCCAAACCTGTTTTTGTTCTTAAGACAGGGTCTCACTTTGCAGTTCAGGCTGGCCCTGAGCTCACTGTGTAGCTCAGGCAAGCCTTGAACTTAACAGCAATCCTTCTGCCTCTGCCTCCTGAGTGCTGGGATTACAGGCATTAGCCACCACACCCAACATTGTTGTACGTGGTTACTGGGGATTGAACCCAGGCCTTTGAGTTTACAAGGCAAGTGCCTGAACCACTGAGCTAAATTCCCGGCCACTCCAAAACTTTTTAATAAATTAAAAATATATTTCATGGGGCCGGGGATTTAGCTCAGTGGTTCTGGCTCCTGTTTTGCAAGCACAAGGACCCGGGTTCAATCCTCGGTAACCACATACCATACTGGGTGTGGAGACTCACCCCAGCAGCAACCAGTACCACATAGCACAGTGCCTGGCATGGTGGCTCATGCCTATAATCCCAGCACTTGGGAGGCAGAGGCAGCAGGATTGTTGTGATGTGAGTTGGAGGCTGAGCTCAGGGCCAGCCTGAACTACAAAGCGAGACCCTGTCTCAAAAAACCTAAAACAAAACCTCCCCAAAAATGTATTTCATTTAGAAGTCTAATGTTTATACTTTTTAAATATGACATACAATTGCATGTCATTCTTAGAAACCATTGCTTTCCTTTGAAAAGAAGCTACAATTTTATTCCTTCAGAAAGAATAAGTTGACTGAAATTTAACACATTCTTTTACTTTTAAATACCTAACTCCTTCTTTCACTCTTAACCAATATTTCTCCAGTCCATCTCTAAGCCTGAGCCTAGGTTCTTTTTGAAACTCCTATGTCACTACACAAGGATGTTTTTAATCCATGAGAAAAAAGAAATTCACTATATCCTTGTAGATGAAGGTACGTTCATTAACTTTTTATAAACATGGAATAGATTATTGGGATAGAAGTAGATAGGACATTGTGCAACATGCAAAAGTCCTGCTATTTGGAGAAGAGTTATCAGAGGCATCCTCCCTCCTGAGTGTTTCTGAGCACTTTCCTGTGCAACTACCTTCTCTAAAATATCACAATGACTCCAGTTATTTTTGTATCATAGTGACTGTTTGCTATTGTTAGGAAATTCATCTTTGGACAACTAATTCATATCTAGGCACTAAAGCTAACTCTTAAAGTCATCTTGGGAAAGAGTATGGCCTTCCAGAGGTTAACAAATGCAGGTTTACTATTTTTTTTTTTTTTTTTTTTTTTTTTTTTTTTTTTTTTTTTTTGAGACAGGATCTCACTTTGTAGTTTAGGCTGGCCCTGTGCTCAGCCTCAAACTCACATCACAGCAATCCTGCTGCCTCTGCCTCTTGAGTGCTGGGATTACAGGCATGAGACACCACACCCGGCACTGTGGTATGTGGTACTGGTTCCTGCTGGGTGTGAGTCTCCATGCCCAGTATGTTATGTGGTTATCGGGGATCGAACCTGGGTCTTTGCGCTTGCAAGACAGGCGCCAGAACCACTGAGCTAACTCCCCAGCCCATAGGTTCACTATTCTGAGAGCTGTCACTCTTTTGCACCCTGGCCCACAGCAGATTGTGAAAGAAGTGAACCTGTTTCAGCCTTCTTATAAAAACATAGGATTCAAAAACCAGTAAAACTGTATTTTAGGAACTATTCCCAAGGCCAATATAGTGATGCATTGCTTTAAAAACATGAATCAAAGTATAAAACAAATATAGAATTTAAATTTTAAATGCACAAATAGGTTAGGAATTAGCTGCTTAAGTGATATCATTCCTGAATTTGGTATAAACACCACCACAAAATATTTTTAGGTTAAGGGTAGTATGCTTTCCACATAGGTTGTTTTTCAGTGACTGTGATTAACAGGAAAAAAAAAAAAATCCCAACTATCAGCAACACCAAAATGGCTGGCACCCAGACAAGTTGTCTGCTGCCAACTTTCTTTCTCTCAAAATGATAATTTGCTGCCATTTACATACTACAGTTCCAAAACCTCTGAAGAACATAAAGAGTGCCCCTCACCTGCTCCAGCAATAAATACCATTCTTAATAATCTCTTTCCCTTCCCCAAATGACAGCTCCGTATTTTTAGGATCCCATCCTTCAGTGCTGGGGAAAATTTTAAAGATGAGGTAAAGTGCCTTGGATGACACCAGCATTGTTTTAAAACGTCACTTCTCCCCGTAATTTGCTCCTATTAGCCTGACTTCCTTCCATATTTCCTACAGTATTGTGAGGTGTTACTAATGTAGCACATTAGTCTAGAGATTTAGATGTGCCTGTTATCTCTTTTATTTAGAATTGATAGTCTCACTGAGACAGAACACACTTAGCATTATCAAAAACTAATGCAGATTAGTTTTTTTTTCTACTAGTAGGACAAATTTTTCTTGCACCTACAAATAAAAAACCTGGAAGACTGTTCTCATAGAGTTCCCAGATAGATTTTAGATGAGACAATTAAATAAGGTAGATTTTAGGTAGTATATAGATACTATGTAGAAATATGTTTGTGGAGTTTGGAAAGAGATCTGAGATGGGGTGATGGGAAGGTGGGAGAAGTCATATAATTAAGCTGCAGTATACACTTTATAGTATAGCACGTGGCAATTCACGAGCAATGTAATTAATATGTATCAAACAGTAATAAACAAAAGTAAAAGAGAGATATCATGTTTCTTATTTTAATGAAAATTAAAACTCCCTCAAACAACTATTTTATGTATTCATTCATTTTCTCTCATTTTGCCATATTCAAGAAAACCACCTTCAGGATCTGCAATCATATTTCCCATTATTCAAAAGTAAATGAATATATTACGGTCAGTTTTTAAAATAATAATGAAATACTGGAGCTGTTAGGCTCAGGCAATTTGCAATGTTATAATTAAGGAAGGAGGAAATAAGTGATAATCACATATAATACTTTTAAAAATATTCAACATACCTATTTAGCCCTCCAAGATCTTCCCTCCCAGCAAAATGAAACTGACAAAGTTTGAAACCATGATCCACCACACTTTGGGTACGAAGGCTTCCTTATTATTCTATCTTACTGTTTTTTCTGACTATAATTTGTAACAAAAAGCACAAAATAACATAACATTATACTCAGCCTTCCTTCCTTCTTTTTATTCACAGTGAATCTCTAAGAATTACAAATGCCAATGTTAGGAATATTGCCATAAGCTATTACCTGATAGTTAATTAAAATTCAAATGCCACTTGGAGATCCCACATTCCTATTCTTACAGTTTATCAGGAATGTAGAATATATGTCTGAACTTCATTTTGTCTGGCAGTGGCTGCCATTCTGCTGCCTCGTGGCTCCGGGGAATGAAACTCAGGGAACCACCAGCTTGTGAGGATCAGGAGGATCAGAATTTCTCACTGGTTCCACCTCAAATTCCTATGGCTGGGCTCACACAGCTCAGTTGCCAACCTCACTGAAATGTGTGCAATTTAAAATTTCAGCTGATCTACATGCGCTCACTGTAATCCGAGGTTTCTGTGTGCCTACTGAGTGTTCTTTGCTACCAGTGGCTTCAGCGGTAATTGGATCTGGGACTGAAGTTGAGCTAGTCTGTCTTCAGAAACTCGCAGAGCCTCGGAGGAGCAGCTGACTGCGCAGTGGCCCTTGTCTACTCTGCTCCTGACGGGCTTTGGCTGGCTTGGCCCTGCGGGTGTCAGCATCCTTCTGGACTGTGACTAGCTCACTGCCTTTTAACAGCTTGAATGGTAGCTGCTAATGGCTTTGCAGGCTTCAAGTTCTCCCGGCAGGTTTCAGTATTACTTTAAACACAATGTACTTGAAAAACATTCATAAATTACGGCTATAATTCCATCTCCAGTGTTTGACGTGTATTGTTTGTCAACTTTTCAAAAAGCAAATGGCTGACATAGGCTTTCCGACAAATTCAGGTCAGAGTATCCCCCCTTCTGATTCCCAAATAGGTCCAAACCTTTTCTTCTTTGATCCATCTATTTTCATTTCCTTTATCAACATTAATTCTAAATCTACTTTCCTTTTGGTTTAGCAGCTCTCCCTTTTTTCTGTTTTTATTTTCTACTTGTGGTTGCACTTCTACAATAATTAGTCATGGTTCCAAGTGTCTTTTTATTAACATACTCACATGGGAGAGAACAAACGGATGGTTTTCAGGGTAAAGGACTTTGGCATGCTGAGTTCTATTTCTGTTCTCACATTATAGTAAGGGTAGTGATAAATATTTTAGCGCTGACTAAAATTTAAGATGTAATGTTACAGACTCAAAGAAGAGCCTTGCTCTGTGGAGGAGCAGCGGAGCTCTATCCTGCCTCGTCACCGCTGGGCCGGCACCGTGGGGCGGGGGAGTGGGTCCCCCAGGGAAAGTGAGACTAAATCAGCTCTGGTGAGTGAAGGAGCGTCGGTCTCACTGAGCAACCAGATCCCCTATTCCATGGAGAATGATGATTTTGGTGTAGACAAGACAGCCAATTGTAACGCCACCCTGAACTTCAGCAGCAGGGCCTTTTGTCAGAGCTCTAGGAGGAAACATTCCGAGTCCAGTGTGACTGTGTTAAGGAGCGAGTGCGCCTCTCTCCTGAACACTGAGGTTGTGCACAGCCTCTGAATGTAAAGCTCGAACCACTGCCGTTTTCGTGATTCACTAATGACTGAACTTTGAGTAGTGTTTTACTTAATATTAGAAAAGAACATGTTATACTTCAAAAGCAGTCTGTCAGCAGTCAGATCACTCCTAACCCCACAGAAAGTGAGCTGAAGTATGAAAAGCTTCATACTATTTTATGTATTCTAAACCTAGCAAATAGGAAAGCCTCCGACAAAGAATGTAATGGAAAGAAAACGTTTTAGTGTTCTTTATAAAAAGACTGTTTTCACCGTGAATCCTAAATCCCCATAAAAGCACTGAGTCTAAATAGTGTTTCTTTGTCTGCGTTTCACCTGGCGGGATCCGATCCCCCATTGTGGGCGGATTAAAAGGAAGAAGTGTTCAGTATCTCTGGGTGCTTTGGAAGCAATGCAGCTTCCCTAGTTGGGTGTTTATTCCCGTTACATCACCATATTCCCTGATGAACCTCTCAAAATAACAAACAGTCTGATTTGGTTGGTTATTTTTTTTTTTCTTCCTTCTGTTGGCTGTTCACAGGTTCTTAATTGCTAGCAATGTGGCCACTTTTGGGAAATAAAAGCTCATATTAGCAAGTTCCACATTGATTCTGCAGGGATTCCATTCCACTTTAGTATTCTTTTAATCCAGCAGCGAAGCCCTCTTTCTGCTACTACTGTGGCATTTTTAGTATTGAGGAAATAACTTCTAACCTCTTACCGGACATCAATTTATGCATTTTAAAATAGGGGCATTTTAAGGTACCCTAATTTATTTGGCTTTCGTTTTATGGAGAAAAAGCTTGAATGTAGTGTTATGCAGAGATTGAACATCGATAGAATAACTGTTTCAGTATACATATTTATAAACAATAATACAGAATCTTACATTTAATATTTACAGCTAATTTAAAATTTTTACATACAGATTTTAAACCTTCCTGTGCTTTGGGTACATTTCATAGCAAGGAAAGGAAGAAGCACAAATGTTTAATATTTCAATAACATGCTGAATTTTTAAAGACAAAGGCCTTTGTGATGACTGTTAAATTAATACAAAAGCATTCTGGTAACTTGATTACTCTGAGTCAAAACTGAGAAGACTGTACAGCAACGAGCCAGAAGTCTTATTTAAGCACGAAGTCAAAGTTTGTCAACATTTATTGCTTGGACATAAATTATTTACAGCTAGATGCATTTACAAAATTCTCAAGTCTAGCAGAGATTAAAAATCAAAATACTTACGAATTAGCAATTTTTTACTCAAATCTTCCAGTTGACCATAAAGCTTTGTCTGTGATATTGCTCTGTGATCATTTAGACATTCTGAGACCACATACTTGCCTTTTCCCTCAGTTATTCCAGTGGTGCTCCTACTGTCTGATGAAACCTGAAATGTTTGATAAATAATGTTGAAGGTAGATTGAAAATAAATACAGTTTATCATTATTAATATCAGAACCCAAACTGAAGCCATATGCTCAAGAAGTTAAGAGACATGAACCCAGTTTTCAGCAGTCAAATGAATAACAAACAAACATAACAAAAGCAAAAACAACAACAAAAATAGAATTAGTTTGCTCAACAGGACAAAAAGAAAGGCAATAAAATCTGTTACAGGGGTCTTTTGAGATCTCTTGTTAGTCACCTTTTGTTTGGTGACTAATGATATATGCTTTATGATATATGCTGTGAAAGCTTAATGATTCTTTTAAAAATATTTTTCATATGGGCCGGGGAGTTAGCTCAGTGGTTCTGGCGCCTGTCTTGCAAGCGCAAGCACCCGGGTTCGATTTCCCAGTAACCACATAACAATACTGGGTGTGGAGACTCACACCCAGCAGCAATCAGTACCACATACCACAGTGCGGGGCGTGGTGGCTCACGCCTGTAATCCCAGCACTCGGGAGGCAGAGGCAGGAGGATTGTGATGTGAGTTGGAGGCTGAGCTCAGGGCCAGCCTAAACCACAAAAGCGAGACCCTGTCTCAAAACACCTAAAAAAAAAAAAAATTCATAGATTACTCTTTAAAAGTTGAGAAGCCTTGCTTAATGTGAAAGAAAATGTCTGTAATACCATTTGGGAGGCTGAGGCAGAAGGACTGCTAGTTTGATCCTGGTCTGGGCATATTAGTGAGACAGACTCAAAGACAAAACGCTGGGAATGTAACTCATTGCAAGTGCTCTGTATTCGATTCTCAGTACTGAAAAAAAAAGTGAGAAGTTTCTAAAAAAAAACCTTTATTCTGGAGTCAGACTCTGTCAAATCCTTCCCCATGACCATAATCATAGTCTTGTAAGTATGTGGCACGAAGAATCAGCAAAATGTGGGTGGGATGGAGCATGAGACATCCTTGGATGAGGGCCTCATTGCTCCTCCCTGGCTGTGAAAAGTGGAAGCTCCTCAGCTTTATGAACCTTAATTCTCTCACCTGTATAAGATGAATAACATCCTCTACTCTGATGAGCTCCCCACACTGTGAAGCTCAGTATTAGAAGGTATTTTGAAAACCAGAGGCTCAAAGCAAACATAATAAACTGCTCTACCATGGAGTAATTAAAATTTGATGCAATTCATGTTTTTACATTGGAAATATCATCACATTTTGGTGTTCTACATTTATATAGGAAGAAGTACCATGGAAAATGCCCTTGAGTTCAGTTATCTATTGGTTCTGATGCAATGTCAGGTTAACACCCTGTAGGACCGTTCTCTGCTTTTTTTTAGTGAATTGTGATGATGGTCGAGAACCTGAAGCCTTGGGTTTCTGTCGTCCCACTAAAAGAAACAGGCAACATTCTGTTTATTCTGTTGAAGAAGCTGTGAATATGTACTGCAGAAAGGAAAGGACCCGTATGATAAGTTGAGATCAAATTTATGGCTTGAGTGTTATCAGGTGTTGGAATTCTTGTCACTTAAAAACAGGCTGGCTTTATCTCTAGTGTTTGTTAACCCAGTGGATAAAGTGTTCCAGTGGCAAGCTCGCAATGAACACTTTGCTGAGGGTTTGACCCTGAGAGAAAAGTTCCTCTCTGCTAGGATATCACTGACGAGGGAATATTTATTTCCATATTTATCCCAAATCCCTAATATGACTAAAATACAATCTTTCTGCCTTTTAAATTCCAAAATAATATAAAATGGTGGGATTTTTGAAAATAAGTTAAGTTTAAAGTATTTTGGAAATAAATAGCCAGGCTTACAAAATTCTAGTGTCCAAATATCCGGTCCTGCCCTGCCAGCTTCCCAGATGTTACTTTTGAGAAAGATGGATGCTGCTGGCAGTCATTCCAAAAATGTAATTTGAAACTTTAATTGGTATTCCTAATGTGCTGCTCAGTTTAATTGTATGAAAAAGGGGTATTTCATGATTTCCTCTTTATAGAGGACTCACAGGCTGTATGGTCTTTATCCTCCAGTTCATATAAATCACAAAACAATTTTTGTGTTATCTAAGTGTGATCATTATAATTAGGGATGATTTTTTTTTTTTTTTTTTAGGTTTTTTGAGACAGGGTCTCGCTTTTGTGGTTCAGGCTGGCCCTGAGCTCAGCCTCAAACTCACATCACAATCCTCCTGCCTCTGCCTCCCGAGTGCTGGGATTACAGGCGTGAGCCAACATGCCCGGCACTGTGGTATGTGGTACTGGTTGCTGCTGGGTATTGTTATGTGGTTACCGGGGAATCGAACCCGGGCCCTTGCGCTTGCAAGACAGGCGCCAGAACCACTGAGCTAACTCCCCGGCCCTAGGGATGATTTTTAATGTAACATGTTACTAAGAAATACACATGGACTCTGAAATTTCTTTAAGAAGTACTTTAAAAATTGCACTGAAGTTGATAAAGAACACTGGAGAAAATACATGAATATCAAAGCAGCACTCCAAAAAATTTCTAGACAATACCCTAAATAAAGACAATGAGGGTCACACTCCATGAAGCCCAATACAATGAAACTACTAGGCAAGCAAGAAATAAAGGAATGGAGGGGAAAAATAGAAAATAAAGAAACCAACATCAGGAAAATATCATGACAAGGAGAAGTCAGTACATATTGGATTTAACTATCAATGTTACTGTCCTCAATTCATCAATTAAAAAGAAAAATAGACTGCAGGCAAAATCCAGGAACCCTTTTCCATATTTAGTGGGAATGCAGACTGGTGCAATTACTATGGAAATCAGTGTGGAGATTCCTCAAAAAACTAGGATTAGAAATCTCATTTGACCCTGCTAGTTCTCTGCTAGATATATACATGAAAGAATCAAAGGCATCATATTATAGTGACATATGTACACCTATGTTTATAGCAGTACAATTTGTAGTAGCTAAATCTTGGAAGCAACCCAAATGGTCATCAATAGTTGACTGGATAAAGAAGATGCAAGTCTTTTATATAAAATGGAATATTTCTCAGTTATAGTGATAAATTTGAGACATTTATAGCTAAATGGATGCACAATGAAGCCATACTCATAAATGAAATAAATAGGGCATGTGTAAATACCATATTTTTCTCTAGTGTGAGAAAATGAAGATGTAAATGAGGTCCAAAATGTACAATAGTTATTGTTAATAGGAAGAAAATCTTCAAAGGGGAAAGGGAACAAGGTAGGAGAATGGAAAGAAAAAAATTGAAGATAATAAGGAAAAATGAAAACAAAGTTTATGTACATACAAGGACTGAAGGGAGGGCAGGGAAATGAGAAAAATAAGAATTTCAGGATATATCACATACAGGTATAAATTCTTCGTGATGAATGTGATCATAATGTATACTTAAAATTCACTAAGAAACTCAGTTTGAAAAATGGCAGTGAAATTATTCAGTTGATAAGATTTTCATTTCAGCATAAGTCATAAAATGGAAACTCTCAAGAGAAATCTTAATCTTTTTCATATATATCTGGAATAGTTTTCATAGCCTTTTATTTTTATGATACAAAACACACATTTACACATGTATATGGAAAGTTTACCTGTAGCAATACAGATCTTGATGTGCATGCAATCTATAGTTTGTCGTGGTTGATTGACTGTGTCAAATTGAGTAAGAGAAGCTGAACTAAGTTGGCTGTAGCATGTGCAAGACCCATCAGTGGGTGGCTTGTTGGATGAATGGTATAAAGGGTAAATGAAGAAGATGGGTCTGCTTCTGTTTCTTCAGAGGCGCTCCCATCATCCACCTTCACCATGGAAGTCATCTCTTCACTTGCAGCGCAGAGTCTTCAGCATCCAGCAGAGACTCTCCAGCCTTTCAGGATAGATTCTTCAGCTTTCTGGCACAGACCCATTGGCCTCCTGATACATATCCACATGGATACTGCAGTGAGCTTCAGAATTTTGACTGAATCCTTTGGCCTCCAAAATGCAGATAACTCTGGACTCTTTTCCATCCAACTCTGTGGGTAGCCATTGTAAGCCAATCTTGTAAATTCATATATACATTTATATATCTATTGTCATGTCTATTCCTCTACTACATAATGACTGATGCATAGTTATTCTAGATTATAACTTGCATTGTTTTGAAAAGTTCAATTTAAATGGCTGACTTAAACGGGAAGTCAGTGTCATTGCTAGGAACTCTCCTAAGCATTATTTTTATAGCTTTTTAAAATTACCAATTTATTTTTTCTATAAGGAATCAATATTTTAGATTAATTTTCCTTTAAACAATTTCCCAATACAGCCGTAACCGGAATGCAATAAAACAGAGCATAGTGAGGTACATTTTAAAGAAATTCTTAATAAATAAATTTGATAAAAGATACGCCAGTTTCACCATTAATTGGCCAAGTAAAATTGATTCAGAACCTAAACTCTAGTACTCACTATGCACATAAGAAATCTCTATTTTGAAGATAGATAATATAACACAGAGAATTTACCTCACAGACTTTCATTTCCTTGTTAAACATACTAATTTGCTAGCTTTTTTTCTGTTCAAATGTGTATGAGTAAATTGTTGGGTTCCAGATGCTAATGCGAAATCACATAATCATTTTTTTCTAAATAATATTACTGAGACCTATACATTACTATTTATCATATGACTTTCAATTGTTTTATTGTTTTAGTCATATTGATTTTTAAGCTTACCATTTTCCAGAAAACTGTAATAAAAAAGAACATAGTCAGAGTTGCTCTAAACCCACTTATTTCCCTTGAGCTTTCTTCAATCCTGTTGTTTTCCAATCATTAAATGGTCAAGGGTAAACATTCTGATTTCTAACAAAATGTAGTGCTTTTGCCTGTGTAGGAGATTTGCATAATTATAAAGTGTTTCTGTGGCTTCCTTTGGTTAACAATTAGCTTATAGGACTTATCTATGTCTTTTCGTGTGCATCATCCACATTGTTGTATACAGCTCCATTTTGCAAATAAGTCACAATTATCCATTGTATTGTCAATATATCTCATAGTTTTTTTCTTTTTTCATACCATAAATAGTGTTCAAATGGCATTTCTATTCATATTAGAGTGAAGAGAGTTGCAAGGTCAGTGTATATACATTGACTTTAGTACATATTGTCCGGGTCTAGTAAAGTAAGTTTACCAATTTCCACTCTGTCTGGTCATCTATGAGAGTTCTAGTTGTTCCATAGTCTAATACTGGATATTTTCATTTTAGCTAAACTTGTAGTTATATAATATTGCCTGTAATTTGAATGCAACTTCCTTATGACTAATAAAACAAAGCACTTCCATGTGCAATGGACATACAAAGAGATCATTTAGATATATTTCATGGCTAATGTAAAAACATCTTTCTCATTTCATTATTAGAATTCTTAGTGTTCTTATTAAATGGAAGACTTCATTTAGATATTTTTGATATTACTCTTTTACCAGATATATGTATTGTATCTTTTTTCCTTTAGTCCATTGTATTTACCTTCTCAATGCTGTTCATTAAACATAGGTTATTAGTTTTAATGTAGTATATTTTATCAATTATTGTAGCTATTTATTATTGGGTAGCTATTTATTATTGGGTCCCATTTCAGGAATATTTACCCATTCTAACCTAGCTATTGTGCTGTGTTTTTCACTGAATCTTTATAGCTTTACTTTCAGACTTAGATCTGTAATCCTAAAGCCAATTTCCATATAAAACTGAGAGACAAACTTTACTTTTTTCCCAATGAATCCCACTTGATTCAGTGCAATCTATTGAAAAGATCATTCTGTTCTTGGTATAAGACAGTACATATGCCTCTGTCATAAATCAGATAGACACAATAATACCACAAGCATGGGTGTACATATATGTGTGTGTATATGACTCTGTTGTCTTCTATTATTTGTGTACTGGTGCTCAAAATAAACTATTTTAACTAGTGTAGTTTTATAAAAGCTTAACTTTTTGATAAATTAATTGTCGAGTCTTATTCATTTCTCTGTATATTTGTATTTGTATATTTTGACCTCTGACTTTTCATACACATTTAAGAATCAGTTATATTACAATTTCTACACAAATGTTTTGCAAAGATACTGGCTAGTATGGATTGGTTTCAAAATCAATTAATTAACATTGTAACTTTTTTTTTTTTTTGGAGACAGGGTCTCGCTTTGTGGTTCAGGCTGGCCCTAAGCTCAGCCTCAAACTCACATCACAATCCTCCTGCCTCTAACTCCCGAGTGCTGGGATTACAGGCATGAGCCACCACGCCCGGCACTGTGGTATGTGGTACTGGTTGCTGCTGGGTGTGGGTCTCCACACCCAGTATTGTTATGTGGTTACTGGGGAATCGAACCCCGGGCCCTTGCGCTTGCAAGACAGGCACCGGAACCACTGAGCTAACTCTCCGGCCCCACATTGTAACTTTTAATCAATGAATCATTTCCAATTGATGAACATGTTATTCCCCATTATGTACACTGTTGTTTCTCTTTATAATTATTATAGAAAGGATTTGATAAACTTTAAAAATGGAATGTATATAATTCAAAAATTATCCCTTTATAAATTTAATTTTATGCTATTTTTAAAAAAACATATTAGGTACAAGAATTGGATATCAGTTTCGATTGTCTTCCCATATCACCAGCAAGTTGTCCCATTGTTTTCAGCTTAAAAAACGGGTCAAAACTAAAATCTTGTCAATTTTTGTCTATGATTTTAAATCTATAGTTTTAGAAAGTTTATACTAAACTAGGAATGTATATATGTACTGTGTTAAAAAATATAGAAATTCTATAATAAGATCACTAAATAAACAAGGACTACATCTTCCACACATTACTCCTGGCCGTCCAGGTTCTCTTGTTCATGTCTTAATGTGACTGAAAGAGTCTAGGATTGGAATTTAACATTAAAATAATGTATAGTTTCCATGGCTGTATTAACTTACCCATTTACCTACCCACATATTACTGACAGTGGTGTTTGGCATGACTGTCATAGAGTATCAGGGTCTGTTTATTATGAAGAAGGTATTGGTTGGTGAAACTTTTTTAGGCAACTATTAACTGTCACTCTAGTACCAAGGTTGCAAGCTAAAGATAAAATTTAGGAAATATTTCATATTTGTCAATTAGACATTTTGTCATTATTATTTCTGAAACATGGACATAGTCTACCTTATTGAGAGAAACTGTCATCTAAACAAAAGTGAAGAATGAATCCATAGCCATTGATTGGACCAAATCTCTGTAATTGCTTTGGCTTGTTTGATTTTTTAAAGTCAAGTATTGTTCTTTATTTTACTGTGGCATGTACCAGCAACCACTAACAGTGCCTGTAAGTACTGACATG
Source organism: Petromus typicus (assembly GCA_004026965.1). Classification (NCBI taxonomy): domain Eukaryota; kingdom Metazoa; phylum Chordata; class Mammalia; order Rodentia; family Petromuridae; genus Petromus; species Petromus typicus. The sequence continues at coordinate 1,875 of PVIR01027768.1, read as the reverse complement.
GTGGCTATGTGTGTATTGCTTTTCTAAGTAAATAGAATGTTCTGTTCCTCAACATTTTAAAATAGAGAAACATTTATGTGACTCTGAATTATCTAATATTTTAAAACAGCTATAAAATAAGTAATAGAGTTCAGGAATATTATCATTCTGAATGATTTTGGGGGCTGAAAGTACCACTAAACTGTGTACAAATTTAGGTAAATCCATATATTCTAAGTCCATGGTAAATTACTTAGTGGGTTTCAAGAATAGCTCCCTCAATTTTTATATAAATTGCATAGAGACAAATAAAACCTTCTTGATCCATCATCTTTTGAGTTGATGTTTAGCAATTTGAATCATTTGTTTTATTCTCATGAATTAGAATTTGCCCAGCTTGTGAGCTTACAAGTGTGTTCATTAATTATTTGAAATGAAATGAACAGAATATTATATGCTGTAACCTTGTTTGGGGGCAGTAATCAACGTGGCCTATTATCATACAGTACTGCTGAGGCAGGAGATAAGATTTTAATTTCTAGATAGAGAAGACAACTTTTTCACTGCAGTGTAACAGTGAACTATGCTCTAGCATCTTCCTAAGTTATAAATTAGTACAATAGCTGAATTATGGTCACGGCACATGTAAAAGAGTTCAAATCTATCCCCTACACTGATATAAGAATTCCAAGTATTGGGCCGGGAGTTAGCTCAGTGGTTCCGGTGCCTGTCTTGCAAGCACAAGGACCAGGGTTCGATCCCCGGTGAACATATACCATACTGGGTGTGGAGACTCATGCCCAGCAGCAATCAGTACCATATACCACAGTGCCGGGAATGGTGGCTCATGCCTGTAATCCCAGCACTCAGGAGGCAGAGGCAGGAGGATTGCTGTGATGTAAGTTTGAGGCTGAGCTCAGGGCCAGCCTGAACTACAAAGCAAGCCCCTGTCTCAAAAAAAAAAAAAAAAGAATTCTAAGTATTATTTTTCTAATTGTAAAAAATGGAAATATATCCATGTTCACAAAAGTCACTGAAGAATCTCCGAATTAGTATTAAAGTAGGTGAACAAACTATATTTGCTTCTCAGTGTAGCATATACCTTCCTCTTACCTTGGCATACTTTTTATAGGTAAAAAAATCTCATTGAAAGTAGATTTGGCATCTGTGTTAGGGATACGCTATTATATAATACTAGCCAGTGAAATATAAAATGTTTTCCAGCAGAAACTTCATGGATCTTTTGTTGTGTAGGAAAAGTAGAGAAATAGAAGAGATTCTAATTTTCTTTTGCTTTGAAGCAAATTATATTCATTGGAGTTGTAATAGCCTTACTACAACTATATCGTAACATGTCTGAGGACAAAAATTCACCCTGGCAATATATCAAAGGGAGAGAATGGAGAAACCTGGGGGCTGTGATCAGCTTTTGAGGAAACATGATACTGTCAACTACTGCTTATCTCTGTATTTCTCATAGTGCATAAAAAACCTCTCTGATTAACCCTTGTGTCATTCTGAAGAACATCACAATATCAATATTGTGATCAAACAAAACATAAATGTTACTAGGTTGTAGACAAAGTAATTTTATTCTTCATTGACATAAATTATAATATACAGTTTTGCTACTAATGTTGAGTCTATTCTTCAAGTCATTTTGTGAACTTTAGAAAGACAGTTTGTATTTATTTATTTATTTATTCACGTAAGTCTCCTAACACAGGTAAAAGGTTTTCAATATATTTGCAGAATGATTTTCTTTAGCCATTGTGATAATATCAGTTGATGCAGCTCCACTTTTCCCTAATCACCCCCCTTCATATTCCAGTAGCCACATGATTGCCTGTTGTGCATCCAAACTGCCATATTTCACAATGAGTTTAAGAAATGTGT
>PVIR01027767.1:0-22597 GCA_004026965.1 Petromus typicus | reverse complement strand
CATAACTTCTCTAGGACTATTTTTGGTGTCTCCACCTTTTCTGGCTTTTGGAAATGTAGCTAATAAAAGGTGTGGCAGGCTGGAGTGAGGGCTCCTGGCGGCCCAGGGTAGTGTGGGTCAGGCCCAAGCTCAGCTTCTCTAAGTCTCATTTCTGCCTAATTACTAATTATTTTGCCATGTGTCATTGACTCACAGGAAACTAGAACTTAATACAAAAGTTCTAGTTACATCCCCTTCCCCTGTTTACCACAGTGGGGACCTTCTCTGTCTGGCTTCTCTGCACAACTACAAAAGCTGCTCGTCCTCGCTTGTGCTTCACCTTGCTGCTTTGTAGCATCTTACCTGACCAGATCAGTGTGAAGCCATGGCCACTGTCACAGTCCCCTGTGCTTTCCTCCTAATAGGTGCTGTGTCTGGAGGGGCTCCTCTGAGGCAAACTGGCCACAGACAGGGCTGTCACGAGTGTGTTTTGCTGAGGTCCATATCCACTTACAAAGGTAACCACAGAACATTTCACAATATCCTGAGGGCTCAGTGGTTCTGGCACCGGCCTTGCAAGCACAAGGGCCCAGGTTCAATCCCTACTAACCACATACAACAATACTGGACACGGAGAATCATGCCCACCAGCATCAGAACCACATATCACACTGTCTACAGTGCCAGGTGTGGTGGCTCATGCTGTAATCCCAGCACTTGGGAGACAGAGGCAGGAGGATTGCTATGAGATCGAGGCTGAGCTCAGGACTTGCCTGAACTACAAAGCGATACCCTATAGGGAAAAAGAAAAAAAAAAAGGCCTGTCTTGTATATAATACTCCAATCTCTTGCAGCTGACTTTTGTGGACTTATATTTTGCCCACCTCACCCCAGTGACACTCAGTATTAAAAATTTTAACAACTAAACCTCGCCAGTACTAGACAGACAGCAGCTGAACAGGGTCAGTATGGCCCAAGAGATCGACTATTTTACCATTTTGGTGAACACTTAGACTGCAAATAGGCCCTTACTAGTCCCTCAAAGACCTACTTAGATGCAGCTGCCTGAAAGTACTCCCCCAAATTGCAGGACTTTCTTTATATTCTTATTTGGACAAGCATCCAATTAGGAACTGGTGTTACTGGGAAGCCATGAAGCTCTCATAATACTAGAGTCTAACAAATTTAGGCACAAAATAAGCTCTTGAGACAATGAAGTACCTGTAAGGGGCCTGAAGACAAATCATCAACACACCCGGCAGAATTGCTGCTGCCAGAAACTTTGAGATTTAGGCTTCCCTCACCACTAAATCACTGGAAACTTTATCTTAGAACTACAGAACATCTTAGAACTGGTTAAAGAAATAGTTCGACAAATGCACCACCAAATCAGAACATTATGTAACTCAAAATTTTCCACGCAGTATCTTGAATTCCTAAGGACTGTTTCTGCTGCGTGTCCCCTGCAGCTCAGAGTGACTGGCTAAGCACCTTGTTCCAGAGTCCCTCTTGTATGCAGGTGGACTTTTTGTATTGAGCTGCATATGGCAAACTTGTACCACCTACATGTGAGGAGACTTAACAAGAGCTGTGGCATGGTAAATCAAGAGTCAGGGGTGGGTTGTGAAAAAATAGAAGTGAACATAGTAAGTCACTCCTTAGAAAAATGACATTCAGTGAAATCATTTACATTTCCAACCCCAGAAATCCTCAGAACTTCCAGTCACATTTGCTGTGCTCATATGAAGAAACATGTCCTTCATGTTCTTTTGATCTCCAGTCACTGAATTGGGATGATTGCCTGGAATTAGTTCACTTTTGGTATTATTAATTTAAAAATCCTACAGGTGGAGTTGGGGTTCATATATATAAACTTACCACTAGGCTCTTCCCTGAAGACACAGGCAATGTGAGGAGAATCGCTAAGCAAGAGGAACCACTGGCAAGAGGGGTCTCTGATGTTCATGTGTGAGAGAGAGAGTCAGTCACGCACACACACAGAGTCCTGTTCTACAGACATATACATAGGAATAAACATTTCAATTACTCCTGTTAACTAGTTCTAGTTTGGTAAGCTTGGATATCCAATACACTAATGCAGAAGGAACAGCAGACTTGACAAGAGGCACAAGGACCAGAGCCTTAGGAAGGACACTAAGAGGAAAAGCATAGATCCAATGACTAGAAAGGATATTCAAAGAGGTCTTAGTCCTTGGAACAAGTTATGTGCAGAACGATGTAGAGGGTAGCTTTGTGGTCTTTCCACTCATTTAGGGTGGGACAGGTGTGGGCACTGGGGCTAGGTGGTAGGTATACAGCAATTACTCTGACAGGCTGATACCAACTATGTCAGTCTATTCAAGCTTCCATAGCAAAAAGACGGTAGACTCGGTGGCTTAGACAGACATGTATTTTCTCATTCTGGAGAAGGCTCCGATCAAGGCCCTATGGAGTCATGGTGTAATTTCCTGATGAAGGTACTCTTATTGGCTAGAAAATCTCACTGCACCATCACATGGCAGAGAGAGAAAAATAGAGGGGATGAGGAAGCGGGTATGGGGAGAAAGACAGTGGGAGGGAGAACCAGCTCTCTCAAGTTTCTTCTAATAAGGGCACTAATCCTATCAGGTCAAGGCCTCATCCTTACGATTCATTTACACTTAATTACTTCTTCACAAGTCCTACCTCCAAATACAATCACATTATGGGTTAGAGTATGAACACACGTGTTCTGGAGGGCATGAGCTAAGCCTGAGCACCAGCCCTTGTGAAAGGTGACGAATAGAAATGACTCCAGCTTTCCTGCTAGTTGTGTAACCCTGGGTAAGTCATTCAACTATCATTTGATTTAGTTCTCTCAGCTATAAAAAGAGAGTGGTAGGATTTATCTTCTAAGATTGTTTTTGAGACACAGAGAGCTTGTGAATTTCCAGATAGGAGTAGTTCAAGCACAGCTTATTTGGAAGTAATAACCAGGGAAATTTATCTTGAATATTCTATCAAGTACTGTGTATTTTTTTCATTATGTCTATAAATATATATTTTTTTGATATCAGAGATTAAACTCAGGACCTTGCACTTGCAGTCTAGGCATGGTTGCACCAAGCTAAATCCCTGGACCTTTTAAAAAATTTTAATTGATTTTATTCATACATTTTATATACACATCATGATCACACTTAACATTGAGAATTTGTGCCAGTATATGACATGACTTAATTCTCATTTTTACCCATTCTTCTGCTCACCTAACAACCCCCACCCCTATATACATAATAAACTTTGCTTCCTTTTCTTACCAGCATATATTTTCTTTCCCTTCTTTACTTAGCCCTATCCCCTTTTCCCTTCAAATATTTTCTATTTCACAGTATCTATCATACACTCTAGAACTCATTTACATCTTCAGTTTCTCATACCCGAGAAAATATATGGTATTTACATAACTGCGATCTATTTATTTCACTTATAAGTACGTCCTCAAGGTGCATCCATTTGAACATAAATGACTCAAATTTATCATTCTTTATGGCAGAGTAATACTTCATGTTTTTGGCAGTACTGGGGCTAGAATTCATGAACTTGCACTTGCAAAGCTGGTGTAGTGCCACTGAGCTAAATCTCTGATCTTGTTATGTGTATATTTATTTGGAATTGTTTTCAAGAATCTCATGGAGATGGAGGAGAGGAGCTGAAAGGCATCATCCTTCAAGCTACCCACTGACTCAATCATTTTGTGAGAATAAGATAAAAACAATATGTAAAGGTCTTATTAGAGTGTCTGGCACATGTAGAAGTAGAACTGTCACAAAATTCATTCTTATAGTTTAGTACACAAGATTGGACTCATGCAGCCTTGATCAGTGGTTTTACTAGATTTGTAGAGGTCTCTAGTCCTCACTAAATTTCAAGATCACCTGAGACTATGGGAAAAATACCTATGCCTCAGTCCTAGCTCCAGAATCTCTGAATCAGTTGGTATGGTGAAGGCCTTTAGCATTTGTTTCTTTTTTAAAAATCTCAATGTGATTTCTGATGTAGAATCAATGAATTTTCTGATTGAGAATCAATGTAATGCTCTGGAGATGGGACTAAGTCCATAGTAGTGGGTCAAATTAATATCCCCTGATAAGAAATAAGGAATGAGGCCTGCATACTCTAGGAATAAGTTAGAGCCTTCAAAGCAGAATTGAGGAACATTAGACAGCCACCTTGATCCAACCACTGGCTAGGTAGTTGTTCTCTTTCCCTTTTCTTGTTAAGATATAGCATTACATGTATCAATAAGACTATAAGTAGTGTACCTATAGTGTCTTTTTTCATGCTTTTCCTACTGTAAATGCCACAACATAAGACAGTTTTAGAACTCAATGGCAAATGGAATGAATAATTCAATCTTCAGGAAATTAGAGGCAGCACAAACACCACTTCTTTCATTTCTTCCTTGAGCTCAAGATGTTGCTTGGCAAATACATCTGAGAATATTTTTATCTCATTTATTTCTGATCACACAGCATCTATTCCAGTGGCTTATGGAAAGTAGATTCTTAGTAATTGTTTGTTGAATGAATGAATGAATGAATGTAATGAACACAGTTCCCTACACAAATCAATGCAAATGAGCTTAGCTGCCAGGATATGGTCTAGTTTAAAGATGTGTGTATTCACCTATAAGGCAAACCCCTGGTCTTTATAACACTAGGTTAATGTTAATTAAAATTAATTGTTATAACTAAGAATGTTCACATGTGCTGCCACCTCAGAGACTAAATGAAGGAAAAGGGAAGTGGATTTATGGCTCTGAACTCATCTGTCAGTACAACTGACACTTCCTCCTTGAATATATAACACCAGATCTGTGCAAGTTTTCATTTTGATTACCAAAGAAAGTAATTGAGTCACAATGTTTAATAGCATGAGACTGATTAGGCATTTACTCTATGACCTGAGAGAGAGCTTGGGTTGTTGATAGAATGGGCATTTGTCTAGCCTATTTTCTCGAGTTTACTTAACTCTTCCTTACTTTTGTGCTCATTTTTGTTATTCTAGTTATAATTTGGAAAAAGCTTTAAAGCATCAGTGAAAATGGTCCCTTAATGGAGTCTTAGAAGCAGGTGCATAAGCTGGAACCAATCCACAATCCCTTATCCAAAACCCATGGGGGTCAGCTGCATTTCAGAATTCAGAACATTTCAGATTTTAGATAATATGGTACATATACTCTAGATTTCCTAACATCCCTAATGTGTCTAGGGCAGTATCCCATAAAAAATACGTTAATATTTCTACAGTGAAATGGATGTATATTCACATTAAGTAAGATAAATAATGACCAGAAATGGCCTTATGCCATTTCAGGACAGTTTTTTCCACCAAATAAGTTTTTAAAACTTAAAGTTTTCAGAGCTTTTGGGATTTGGGACTTGTAGATAAGAGATTATGGACTTCTAATAGGTGTCCCTTAATGGAAAATGTTTAGAATAGTGCCTGGTACTTAGGAAGCATTATATGACTGTCACTTTTGCTTTCGTTATTACTACCCACATTTATGTATCCATACTGCCGCATCTAAAAGAAATGTAACTGAGCCATGAGCAAAGACTTCACTTCCTCCACTCAGTTATTATACAAGCTTGCAAATTTAGAAGTACAGATAAATAATCTTACAAGAAGTTCTGAATTCAGATTCCAGCCAAGATGGAATAGCCCATTCTTCCTGTGTCTTTGCTCTCACATTTTAAAAATACCTGTAATATTCTTTTTCACCTCTTTATTTACCCCTAAATGTACTAATAAAGATTTGAATTTTTAAAAAAATACTGGTCATAACACAATAAACGAACACTGAAAGAGTAGAAAAGGTTAAAAGAAGATAGAATATTTTGGAACATCTGGATTTGAAAATCTCATGGTGATGAGTCCCCTGGGGTTGTTCATTGCCTCCTATATGTCCTGGACAGGGTTCTAGAGACACAGCCAACTCAGAACTGTCAACAGGCACATACAAAAAGAGCTCCAAGGGAAGTCTGCTCTCCTACCCAAAAGAATGGAAAATCGATGCTGGAGACGTTGTGATTCCCCCATCACAGTACTGCCAGTAGAGCCTAGCAGGGAGCTAAGCCTCCACTTCTTACTAGGCAGCAATGACACTAAACAAGAGGTATATTTGTATAGTAGGGCGGTCAGTGGGTTTAGCCTGCATTCTCATTTGCTACCCATTGTGAGGTCAATATGACCCAGTGGGGAGATAAGTTCCCATCTCCACCCAGCATCAACAAGGTGGAATAAGGCAGTGCAAGACATGATTTGTTTTGTTAATGGGCCCAAGAGGGGGTAAACTTCTGCCCCAGCCATCTGCAAGAAGACAATGGAAATGATGGCTCACTTTGCTGGGCCAATGGGGAGCTGAGTATCTACCTTCACATGGACTCACCCACCACATCCAGAGGGAAGGGCTGCCTGCTAGCAAAGAAGATTACATGCAAAGCAGACTCTTCTACCACTGCGCCCCAGATATCCAGGGTACAACAGAGACCACTCATCACGCGGAGGACCAGGACAACCTCAGGTGAATGAGAGCAGACAGTCAACAGATGCAGATGCCACAACTGAGATGCTTCGGGTGTTAAAAATGTCTGAATTATTTCAAAACAACAACAATAAAAATGTTTCAGAAAACAATGATGAAGTATCTTGGAACAAACGAAAAAGAAAATTTCAGTAAAAGAATAAAAGCTGTAAGAACTAAATGGAAATTATAGAACCAGAAATAAATAAAACACTAAAAACTCACTAGATAGCCTCAGTAATAACTACAGAAGAATAGGGAGGAAATGGAACAGAGCATAGGGGACCTATAGGGCAATGACAGTAGAGCTCACATATGTGTCATTGGATTTCTACAAGGACTGAGAAGAAAGGGTATGAAAATAAAATTATTTGAAGAGATAACATCTGAAAATTTCCCAAATTTATAGAAAACTATAGACTCATAGACTCAAGAAATTAAACAGAGCCCTGATAGGGTAATCCCAAAGAAACACACAAGAAGATGTATCATAATGAAACTTTGAAAACTAAAGACAAGGAAAAAATCAGAAATAAATACAGAATAAATACAGAAAAATGAGACAGTATTTAGGGAGGAATATTATTAATCTGTCACTTCAAACCATGAAAGCCAGCTAGAAGTGGTTCTGAGAGAAGTAGTCTTTGAAAGGATAACAAAATTGATAAATGTTTAGGAAGACTGATGTATATAAAGAAATGAAAAATCACCACACAAAGTCAGGAATTAAAAAGAGCATTATTATAAAAACTATGGCCAGTTTGAGGATAATTAAGGTGTACTACAAACAATTCTATGTATATACATGTGACAACATAAATAGGTCAATACCTCAAAAAACACACCCTATCAAAATTAAGCCAAAATGAAAGAGGTCATCTGAATTGTTCTATTGTTACTAAAAAAATTCTATAAAATAAACTTTGATGTATGTGTGTATACATGTATGTGCGTATGTGTACATATGTATATATATATGTATATGGTTTCACTGGAAAATTGTGTTAAATATTTAAAGAAATAATACAATTCAACAAAATCTCTTTCAGAAAATAGAAGACAAAGGAACTTTTTCCAACACAATATATGACGACTTGATATTAAAACCAGACAGAGACAGAAGGAAGGAGGAAGGAAAGTAGGAAGGAAGGAAAGAGGAAGGAAGGAAAGAAGAAAGGAAGAGGTGAAGGAGAAAATGATTTTGAGTTTATTTTTATAACTGGTAAGAGCCAGGGGTCTAGTTTCAGTCTTCTGCATGTGGACATCCAGTTTCCCAGAACTATTTATTAGAAAGACAAATACCATGTTGTTTTTATATAAGAAACCCAAAGTATAAATAAGGAGCAAAATTGAAGATAGATATTAGGAAGTGGGAAGTACCTGTTCAAATGGGAAGAGGAGCAAAAAATATGGAGGAAAAGGAATTTAAAGAAAAAAAGAATTGAAGGGAAAATAAGAAGTATAGGTTTTTTAAATAGGGAGAGAAAGGAGGGTTAAAGGGAGGAAGGGAAAGGAGACAAGAAAAGAATCAAAATGTGTTATGTACATGTACACATCCCCCATGATGAATATGATCATTGTGTGCTGCAAACATGGCATAATAAAAATACATGCATACATGCATGTTACCTAGCAAACAGGAAAAGGAAAGGAAAGAAAGACTATCCTTTTCCCCACATATGTTCTCAATTCTTTCGTTAAAAAAAAAAAAAAATCACCTCACTGTAAAGGCACGGGCTTACTTCTAGGTATCTACTCTATTCCATTGGTCATTGTATTTGTCTTTGGGCCAAGTCCATACTGTTTTGGTTAATACAGCTGTGCAGAATATTTTGAAGTTAGATAGTATCACACCTTATAGTTTGTTCTCTTTGCTCAGGATTGCCTTAGCTATTAGGGATTTTATCTTGTGGTTCCATATATATTTTAAGATTCTTTTTCTAGTTCACTGAAAAATGTCATTGGCATTTTGATAGGGTTTGAATCAAATTAGTACATTACTCTGGACAATAAGGACATTTTCATAGTATTGAACACTTCCAATCCAGGAGCATGGGTATCTTTCTATTTTTGTATCCTCCTCAATTTCATTTTTTAAAATTGATTTATTGGTATACTTTGTATATACATTATGATCATATTCAATGTTTCCTTCAATGTCTTTCATCAGTGTTTTGCATTTTACATAATTGAGCTCTTTCTTTTTTTGATACAGTTTGTCACTAGATATTTTTGTTGGTTATAGCAATTGTGAATGAGATTGCTTTCTCGATTGCTCTTTCAAATAATTGGCCTTTGGCATAGAGCAGTGTTACTGATTTTTATATCTTGACTTTGTGACCTGCAACAATGCATGTATCATCAACCAATAAATGAATAAAAGAAAACATTATGTGTATCTATACCATGGAATACTATTCAGCCATAAAAAAGAATGAAATCCTATTGTTTGTGACTGAAAAAGGAAGTCATTAGGTTAAGTTAAATAAGCCAGTCACAGACAAGTACTATATGATATCATTCCTGTATAAAGGGTCTAAAAAGCTAATCTCATAGAAACTTAAAGCAGTGCTTACCAGATGCTGGAAGAGTAGAAGTTGAAGGAGGAATAAGGAAGAGGCTGTTGAATGGGTACTGAGATAAAAGCAGCAAGGTCTGGTTTACTACTGCACAGTAGGGTTCTAAACATGACAGTCACATTTGTACTGTGTATTTTTAAAATTAGAAAAAGTATTTTGAATATCTTTACCAGAAATAAACAAACATTTAAGGATATATGTCTAACCTGACTTAATAATACATACACTTTATAGAGTGCATGCATGTATCTAAACATTACATTATATCCCATAAATTATATAATTTTCATGTTTTTAGATATCAGCTAAAAGGAGAAAACTGCAGACCAATGTCTCTTGTGTACACAGATACAAAAATATTCAACAAAAGATCAGCAAATGGAGCTCAGCAACATATAAAATGAATCACATCCCAAGACCAAAAGAGATAATGTCAGCTGTGCAAAACTGTGTCAGTATTTGAAAATCACTCTATGTAATACACTACATTAACACACTGAAGAAGAAAAATTACATAATTAGACCAATTGATGTAGAAAAGGCATTTGGTAAAATGCAGCCTGCATTCATGATTTGGAAAACCCTCAAAAAACTGAAGCTAAGCGGACTTCCTTCAATTTGGTTAATAGAATTTACAAAAAACAAAACAAAACAAAAAAACTACTGCCATCGTCATGCATAATACAAAGATTCCTTTTCCTCAAAGATCAGCAATAAAGCAAGAAAAATACCTCTCACCACCATTATTCAATGTAGTCCTGAGGGTTTTGGCTACTGAGAGGCAAGAAAGTAAAATAAAGGCACCGTAATTGGGAATGAAGACAGAAAATGTCTTTATTGAAGAGTGCATGCCTCTCTATGCAGAAAAGATCAAAGAATCTTTTTAAAAGTCTGTAAAATTTAAAAGCCCATAAAAAGCCTAAGTGAGTTTAGTAAAGTTTTATAAAATAATATCAACATGAAAAATTCAATCACATTCCTGAAAATGAAAGTATGTATTCTATATAGAAATAACAATTTAAAACATGATAGCATTTTCAGTCACTCGAAAGAAAATATAATACCTAGGTACAAACCTGACAAAACAGAATTTGAATTTTTATAGTAGAGCTTATAATATACTGATGCAAAGAATAAAAAGGTGAATAAATGAGACAGGACTTTCGCGGATTGGGCTACTACAAATCATAAAGATGTTAATTCTCCTAAACTAATCTATAGATTTAATGTATTTCCTATCAAAACCCCAGGAAGAAACTTTGTAGAGATATACAAGATTACTCCAAAATACATTTGGAAAAGCAAAAGAACTAAAATAACTAAGTTAATTCTGGTAAAGAATATGATGGGAGTAATCTCTCTACCTATAGTTATGACTTATTACATAGCTATGGAGGCTAAAGCAGTGTGACATTGGCAGTGGGCAACATATATCCATGGAACAGAAGAAGAATCCTAGTATCGCTGGACATAAATATGTTCAATTTATTTTTGACAAAGTTGCAAAAAGAGCCCAAAGAAGGAAGGATAACTGTTTGAACAAATGGTGGTAGAATAGTTGGACATTCATACACAAAAATAAAATGAACCACAACTCAAACCTCACATTACATACTAAAATCAGTCAAAAAGGATAATAGACACAATGTAAAATTATTTTTAAAAATTTTAAGGCCTGGGGATTTAGCTCAGTGATTCCAGCACCTGCCTTGCAAGCGCAAGGTCTTGAGTTCAGTCCCTGATAATCACACACCACAGTGCTGGGCGTGGAGACTCACGCTTGTAATCCCAGCACTCGGGAGGCAGAGGCAGGAGGTTTGCTGTGAGTTCAAGGCTGAGCTCAGGGCCAGCCTGAACGAGTAAGAAAAACAAGACCCTGTCTCAAAAACAAACAAACCAACAAACAAAAAAATTTAAATATTTAAAATTTTAAAAATTTTAAATCTTTATTTTCTAGAAGCAAAGAGTTTTTAAACATGATTCATAAAAGAAAATATACTTTATATTCATAAATTCTACTAAAAAGTAGTCAAAATTCAAGAACAGCAACAAGTTGAGGATGGTGGCACACACCTGTAATCCCAGCACTACACAGTGAGTTCAAGGCCAGCCTGCACTACACGGTGAGACTGTGCCTCAAAATAAACAAGCAAGCAAAAAATAAAAAGAACAACAAAACAAACAAGAACAACAGTAACAAAACCACAATCAATGTAGTTATGAAATGAGCAGTGACACGAGCAGATATTTCACCGACAAGATGACATGGATGCCAAATGAGCACAGGAGTAAATTCATAATATCAGTGGTCATGAAGGAACAGTAAATTAAAACCAAAATGCAATATCACACCATGCCTATTAAAACAGATAGAATTGTAAAATATGAAAGTATAAATTTGGTGCAAATGTGGAGAAATTGCATCATACTTTGCAGGTTAGAAAGTAAAATGGTATAGACCCTTAGGAGGGCAATTTCAGTTTCTCATAAATTTATACATGTATATATACATATTCATACATACACATATCAATTGCCCAGTAAATAGTCTGGGCATAAAGAAAGGGAAGCTTATGTCCACATACAAATTGAATTCAGTTATTCATAGCAACTTTATTTGTAACAGCAAAATGCTGGAATAGTGTAAATGTCCTTCAATGAATGAAAGTTGCATAAGCTGAATTATATCCATACAGTGAACTATGACACAAGCAGGAAAAAGGAATGAGCTACTGGTGACTTCCAGTAATCTGAATGGACCTCAATGACACAATACTTAGTAAAACCTCAACTTCAGAAGGTTATATATCATATGATTCTATTTGTATAACATTGTTTAAAAGAAAAAAAAAACAACTAGTGGCTGTCATGGAACAAGAATAGATGTTAGGTCAAATTCCAGAGGTTACTACATTTCTTTCAGTAGTGGACACAGTTCTACATATGTGTTGATTGTGGTGGTCGCTGCACAAATCTATACCTTGGGTAAAACTGTAGAGGGTTATACACTTGCACATGATTGAAGGTTTGAAAATGATAAAAATTGAATGAAGTCTACATCAACTTTCTCGCAATACCCGATACCCATAGTCAAAAGGAGAAGTTTCATTAGGCTCATGTTTTAAGGGGATTCCATCTGTGGTCTGCTGGCTCTGAGACAGGAACATCATGGATGGAAGGGCACTACGAAACAAACCTGCTTAGTTCATGGCAACCACAAAGACAAGTTGGGAAACATCAGCAGATTGGAAAGGGCTGTAGAAAACAGCCTGAGCCACCCCTCCAAGACCCACGCAGACACACCCACAAGTGTTCTTTCTCCACCAGCCCCAAGGCTGACCCCAAAACCAGTGAAATGGACATTACACTCTAACTGCTGCAAGGTCTTTAGTCAATAGGACTGAACCAATATGAATTATCTGGTTTTAATATTGTACTAACACTATACTATATTGACTTTTACCGTTGAGAGGAAACTGTCTGGCATACAGAGTGCTTTCTAGTATTCCTGCAGAAGTTTAAAATTTCTTTTGGTTTTTTTTTTTTTTTTTTTTTTTTTTTTAGACAGGGGTCTTGCTTTGCAGCTCAGGCTGGCACTGAACTCACTATTCAAGGCCAGCCTGGCCTAGAACTCACAGCAATCCTCCTGCCTCTGCCTCTGCCTCTGCCTCTGCCTCCCGAGTGCTGGGATTACAGGCATGAGTCACCACTCCTGGCACTGTGATATGTGGTTACTGGAATTCGAAGTCAGGATCTTGTACTTGCCAAGCAGATGCCCGAACCAATGAGCTAAATCTCCAGCCCTAAACATTTTCTTTAAAGAGATATGAGTGACAAGTGTGTGAATTTTAAATTATTTTAATTACCTTCAGTAGGGTTAGTAAAGGTATTACACACTTTGTAGTAACAGTAAAGATCCACCAAGCACTTGGTACATGTGAGATATGGTGGTACACATTTTACATTGATTGTCTCGTGGGATAACCAGAGGTAAATAGGATTATATCACACAAGCTCCTCTTTTACAAGCCAGAAAACTGAAATGCAAATAGTTCAATAACCTGTCCTGGGTTACAGCACTCTGTGGCAAAACTAAGACCTGAACCAGTGTCTGTGTGACTGCAAAACTTGTGATCTTAAGCAAAAGGTCATAATGTCTCCATATTTGAGTGACGGTGAAGCCAAAATGGGGAGTCATGTGCCAATTATCTAGCTCTGTGTTTGGAGCACAGCTGGCATCTAGAGGATAGTGCACTTTTATTATCATAATTGTTTATTAATTGTGGTCTTATCGAGGGACATCTGGGCTTTATAAGTCCAGCAATATCAGATCCTTATCTATGCAACTGGAAAAATAGCCATCACATAAGATTATTGTGAATTTGGGCAGAAATGAAGGGTAGTGACATATGTGAAGAGTGTTCTGTACACAGTGAAGCTCCCTGCATGCTAGCTGCATCGTGTTTTCTTCCATTTCTTTCCCTCTAGATCAGCAGCGAAAGAGCTTTATGCCTCTCAGCCATGCCCCAATCCACAAGCTCATCACCGGCTCGCTCACTGTGTGTTTCTATGGCATCAATCACCATAGTTTCTAGATTCTCTGACAGAAATATTAGGTGAAAAGCAGTTTAACAGAAGGAATCAGTGAATTCGATTCAAAGAACTCTGGCCTCTCCTCCCCAAGGCAGTGTTTGGGGGCGAGCAGCAGCAGGTCACCTATCCCTACTTCCCCATTCACTGCTTCCACAGTCTTTCTGCAAAACTTAGGTAAAGTGATGAATTTCAAGTTATGGTTCAGGCTTTTGATGAAATCATCTATTCTCCTGGGATAAAATGTCACAGTTGTTGCTCTATAGCAGGTTTGGCAAACTGTGACCTGTGAGCTGTTTTTGTTTGTTTGTTTGTTTGTTTTTGTTTTAGCTAAGAGTGTTTGTTACATTTTTTTTCAAGGGCTTGGAAAACATTTTTTTTTAAATCATGACATGTGAAAATTACATGCAATTCACACTTCAATGTGCATAAATAAATTTGCATGGGAACACGGCCACTCTGGTTGTTCATGGAGAATTAAGTAGTTGTAAAGCCAAAAATATACATCATTTAGTCCCATACAGATAAAGCTCATCAGTGCCAGCCCTGCATGGTACGAAGTCAGCAGTCAGTCATAGATGGCTCCGTGCTCGACCTGCGTTCAGCCCAATTTTCACCCCTACACATCACCCACCTCGCTCTCCTGTGTTTTAAAACATGCTTTAACATGTTTTAAAAACACACTTGTCTCCCACACTACGAAGCAAATTCTTTGGAGGACGACGGCTGTGATTTTTTGTTTCATACTTATAGCCCATTAGGTGCCTAGTACAGGGTTTTATATGTTATAGACAAATAATGAGCATTAAAAATAAACAACAACAGCAGAGAGCTGGACCAATTTCCATAGCAACTGGATCTCACGACGGGATTCATTGTGCAGAGTCGTTTATACCCAGTCCGCTCCACTCAGGGTTGGAGGTCACATGTGAAGATGCCACAGGTAAAATAGTCTTTAAATTCTATAGCACAAAGAAAGAGGCATAAATCACAATCCTGCTTAAATATCTGTTGTTTTTACACTAAAGAATATTTTTCCAAATGTATCATGAAAACACAAAAAGGAGCTTTAAAAAATAAAGAGGAAGTAATTTACATTCTGGCAAAAAGAAAAATGGCAATAATTTTCAATATATACCCTTAAACCCCTTTGTACATTTTGAATTCATGCCATGAGATGCATTACTTTTACAAAAATAAGTTTAATTTTTTAAAAAGTGTTTATTCTTTTTGATAGTGGAAACCTGTGAATTTGTTATCCTTCATTATACCCATGTTGTACATTTCTTTTGTATATATTCAGTAGTTAAGAAAACACTTGACTACATAACAATAAAGAATTTCTGCATGACAAAAACACTTAAACAAAGGAAAAAGATAACTCAATTGGGGGAAAGGGGCTTAATATCACATAAAGAATAAATTCATCAAAATGAATTGTGCTCACAAATCAGTAAGAAATAGACCAATGAGCCTTAAAGAGAAACAGATAAAGATGAACAAACAGGACACAGAAGAGCAAGAACAAAAATTAGAATTTCTAATTACTCTCATATGCCAAATACATCACATAGGGGTTAGCCTTGACGTAGGTTTATAACAAGTGATATTTTCCCTCTGTGTTTTGCACCCTGATTTCTGCAGCCTAATATTGATAAGGTGTTCAGCTTCAGTAATTATAAGAAATATGCACTTCTGCTCCTTGTACTTGCGAAGCAGGTGCTGGGACCACTGGACTAAATCCTTAGCCCTTCAATTCCTTTCTGATGTCCTCCTCACCTATAATGCAGGCAAAGTTTAATGACACATTTCGTTGGCAAAAGTACAGGGAAACGAGTACTCACCTGCATTGCTGGTGGAAGTATTAATCTTCTCTGAATGAAAATACACATGCCGTGTGACCTAACACTTCCTCTTCTAGGAATTCAGTCTATAAATGTTCTTGTACATGTGTGAAATGAATTATATACAAGGTTAGTCATTTGCAGCGTTTTTTGTGACAGGAAAATATTCTAAAAATTTAAATATAAAAATAGATATTTGGTATATAAATGAGATTAAATCCATCAAATCCAATACTACGAAACTATACAAAATAACAAGGAAACAATTTATATCCCAAGAACAAGTCAAAATGGTAAAAACTTTCAATGTGCATTCTTTTGTGTTATTTGAACTTGTGCAGCATGATGCATGACCTTTATAAAAATTTAAATTTTAAAATGTGTGCTTGGGGCTGGGGATTTGGCTCAGTGGCTCCAGTCTCTGCCTGGTAAGCACAAGGTCCCAAATTTGATTCCTAGTACCACAATAAAATAAAATGTATACTTATTTTTTTTGTTTCTTGATGATAAATACTTCTGTTTTTATATTATCATTTCGTATATGTATATGTGTATATATACATATATATATGCTATTCCTTTTAAATTTATTCAATAGTTAATAAAACCAATTAAATGTCTGTTTAGAAGAGTATGGGTCTGGTAACAGGGAGGACTATAGACTATTGGTTAAAGTTTTTAGCACATAAACAATTGACTGAGTCTGGAACTTTACCATAAAAAGCAAGGTTTATGGAAATATAAACACACTTTAATTCAGTTACAGGCAATGATGGTAATGAACATGGACAAAAACTCTCACTTATGGCCAATCATTAATTTTGACATGGATTTATAACAAGTGATTTTCCCCTTTCTTTTTTGCACCCTGATTTCTGCAGCCTAATATTGATAGGAGAGAATGAACGGCTCTGCTCTCACCAAGTTGCTTTCCAACATTTCCATACATATATTAAAATAAATTGGATCATTAATGGCGACTTCATAAGCTCAGTGAATTAGAAAAATCCCTCGTTCGCTGAGTGCACTCTTTCTAGGGATGAGCTTTAGTGTACGGTGTGTACTTACGCATAAAAAAATTAACTGTTAAAACAGTAATTAATATTTTACTCACACTGGCTACCAGGGCTAATCTTTCTCACGTTCCCAGGGAATCTCCAGTATCCAAAGAAAACATCTTGTGATTTCAAAAGCCTAGCCCTAGCCAGTGCTTCCCGGTGCCGCCCACAGTATAGCGCTACTCGTGCTGGGGCCTGTTCGCTGGCCTGTGTCCCTCCGCAGCTCCTCAGTTCTGCGAGGGCAGGAACACCTGGTGCATTTGCTCATTCTTTTAGTTTCCTCCTCTAGGTTTCCGTAATAAACACTGGCACAGAACTAGGGTTCAGTTGGTTGTTGAATGAGGGAATGCGTGGGTACCCCTCCCTGTTGCTTTCTGCCAGTGTATAAAGCAGTCGCAGTTAGAGATGTGGTTGTGTAGGTTTGTGGGTCTGAGCGACTGGCAGAGCCCACGCAGGACGCCCTAGCAGTGTTTTACTGTGACCGGGAAGCCACCCAGCGACTCCAGTCCAGGGAGCACGACTGCAGCTGCAGCACACACAGTGTAAGAACCCTAGGGACGAATGAGCGCTGTCTGAACCACAGCACCCTTGGCCTTCGTGTTCATTTGTGGTTTGTTAATTGTCTTTTGCTCTTTGCTGCTTGATTCAGTTATCAATATAATCGATTGCTGAAATCAGCCCAGACAACATCCAGTAGGAAAACTTAGAATTCAGCTGAATGTTTAACCCTCTGCTCACTGGTTTACACAGGAACTACGTTTAAATACATGCTCCTAACTGCATATACTGCTTTGACTCATTTTTGTCTCCGAAACCTCTTGCCATCCAATAAACCAGCAGTTGGCAAACTATTGGCTCATGAGCTTTTCACCTGTTATGTAAATAAAGTTTTATGGGAACACAGCCACATCCATTTGCTTCTATATTGTCTCTGCTGCTTTCACGAGTGGCTTAGACAGAGACTGTCTTGCCCACATGTCTGAAACTTCTGCTACGTAGTGTTTCAAGGGAAATATTGACTACCCACTCTCTCTGCATGATCATATGGCAAAAGATCTACAAAGAAGGGTAAGTACACTCAACAAGTAACTAATATTTCACTCTACAATGTGCCTGGCATTAAGAATTTAAAACTGATACAGACCCTGAACAGTATTTATACAGAACATACTTCCAGCAACAAGAAACACATTTTCCTTCCAGATGACAATGACAAACAACATCACATTTGATATCTAAATTTCACAATAAAAGCCACCAGGCATAACATGGAGACCTGAGGCAGACTCATCTGTTTCATCTCTCACAGAAGCAGCTACACATTTTCTACAATCTTTCATTTCAGCTGAGAAATAGTTAACGGAGCTCATACACACTGGACTCCCAGTACGAAGATCCCCAAACACGTAACTACAGCGCTGCTCTGAGCGTCTGGCATGGTCAGTATGTGCACTAACTTGACCAGTGCTCACTGAAGCTCTGGCGTAGGGACTCTTATTATCATCCTCTCTTTTCACATAAGGAAACTGAGGTTCAGTGAAGGGAAATAACTTGCCCTTGTTACGTAGCTCTAAGGAAAAGATTAAAAACTTGAATTTGTGTAGTTTGGCTTTGGAGTCGGAGCTCTGAGCCATCCACACTGATTTTATGATTTTCGGATGTAAAATGAAATTTGGGACCTTCTTCTCTCAGTCTTTTCCTGTCACAGCTTTTAAGTTTCCTTGGTTTCAATATACATTTATGTGCACAGAACTTTGGGGGTGACTAAAGACAATATAAGACATTATTCATTCACTCAACAAATAATCAGTGGCGGCCTATAATATACCCAGCTACGATGCAGGCTCAGGGGAGAGAGCAGTGAACCGTATGGGCACAAATCCTGCTCTTGTAGCTCCTTACAGTCGAGTGGAACACAATAATAATACTGACAAACATTTGTAGGGTGTTTACAATGTGCCACATTCTGTGCTATGTAATTCATGTGAGTTCTGTATTTTAATAGTCTCAGCTATCATGACCCCATTATTCAGAGGAGAAAACTGAGTCTTAGACTTGACACGTACCCAAAGGTCACAGCTGGTAAGTCATGTGAGAGGGAAGTTTTTATTTTACAGTGTCCTCAGATCAGTGAATGAATGTGTGAGTCTCATCAGCAAAACAATGAATCTATCTGAATGTTCAACAATTTACTTCTTTGTGATACAATGACAGACACCTTCCACTTCATAACAGAGATCAAACTTGTCCCTGATGACCAATATCTCAGCTCTTCAATCGCTCAAAGCTCTGATTTCTTTACTTATCCCCTCCTTCCCTACATTCCAATAATTCCATCTTGACTAGAACATTCCCATCAATATTGGGCCCTATTCTATTATCTTCCATGTCTAAAAATCCAACAGCCCTACCCACTCTTCATATCAAGACTCCTCTGTAACTGTCTTCATTTAGGAGTTATCTTCTACACTCCTTTTCCCATTTCCTTTCTCAGTGCTCTTGGATCTGGCTTCTTTGCTCATCACTCCACTGAGACCATTTAGAATTATTCAATCAACAATCATTTTTTTCCAAATCAAATAAATATTTTGGGTCCTGAGATTCCTTGTTTTACCAGAAGCATTAGAGAACAACTACTTGAAGTGATCTCCATGGTTATATTATACTTTGTGATTTTCCTGTTACCTTGATGGTGATTTCATTTCACTGCCCTTTGCAAGCTCCTCTTATTTTATTGGATCTTTATTCCTTGTTGTTGTTGTTTTTTGTGATACTGGGAGTTGAACTCAGGCGCTTGTGCTTCCAAGGTAGGTGCGGTACCACTTGAGCTAAATTTCTGTTTTAATTTTTTAATTGACTTTATTGGTACATTTTATATACACATTATGATCACATTCAACATTGAGAATTTGTACCGTACATGACACATCTTATTTTCATTTTTTCCTATTCCCCTGCCCTGCCTACAATCCCCACCCGTATATATATAAGCTTTATTTCCACCATTACATTTTTCTTTCCCTTCTGTACTTTCCCCTACTCCCTTTTTCCCTTTTCCTTTTGAACATTTTCTTCCTACTTCACAATACCTATCATACATTTTAAAACTAATTTACACCTTCAATTTCTTATATCAGAGAAATGAAGGAATATTTACATATTTACTGGATCTTTACACATGTGATTCTTCAGGGTTTGGACTTATATTTGTTTCGTTATCTACATTTTATTGTTTTTTAAAAACCTTGTTTGGGGGCCAGGGATTTGGCACAGTGGTTCCAGCGCCTGTCTTGCAAGTGCACAGACCAGGGTTCAGTCCCCAATAACCACATACAACAATGCCAGGCGTGGAGACTCACACCCACCACCAATCAGTACCACATACCACAGTGGGGGGCATGGTGGCCCACACCTGTAATTCCAGCACTCAGGAGGCAGAGGCAGGAGGATTGTTGTGAGTTCAAGACTTGCCTGGGCTACATAGTGAGCTCAGGACCAACCTGGACTACAAAACAAGACACTGTCTCAAAAAAAAAAAAATCTTGTTTTGTTTTGATGGTACTAAAGATTGAACACATTAGGCAAGTGCTCTACTACTGTGCTACATCTTCATCCCTTTTTATTTGGTTATTTCTTTTTGTTTGGAATTAGAGTCTCACTAAATTGCCCAGGCTGGGCTCAAACTTGTAATCCTCCTGCCTCAGCCTCCCATGAATCTAGGGTTTATGCTCCTAGTGAGCAATATTCCTTTTTCCTGGGCCACCAGGCATTAAGGCTCATTATAAATGAAAGCTTTTGGTTGTCATTGGGACCTAACATTTCTGTTTAAGTTTCCCTCTGATGAGGTGTAGCACAAAAGCAAAAGAGAACATTTTTGTCCTACCGAGAAACAGAGTATTAAATAGCTGGTACTCCTGACATAGCAGAGGGTACCCATGAGCATTAGGTGCTCAGCAGACAGAGATATCCAGCAGATGCTTGGTAGGAAATGAAATTCTTTGTGAGCACATGTGAAGCATCCCTTAAGGACACCGAAGGTCATGTGGGAGCTAGGTAGATGCAGCTCTCTCTTTCTTTCTTTCTCCCTAGGTTTTTTGAGACAGGGTCTCCCTTTGTAGTTCAGGCTCACCTTGAGCTGAGCCTCAAACTCACATCACAGCAATCCTCCTGCCTCTGCCTCCCGAGTGCTGGGATTACAGGCATGAGCCACTACGCCTGGCACTGTGGTATGTGGTACTGGTTGCTGCTGGGTGTGAGTCTCCACGCCCAGTATGGTATGTGGTAACCAGGGATCGAACCTGGGCCCTTGCCCTTGCAAGACAGGCACCAGAACCACTGAGCTAACTCCCCGGCCTGATGCAGCTTTTTCTTGGCAATGTGAGTTTATTCATATTGGCAAGGCTGGAGAACACAGGATATGATTTAAGTCATTTTTTATATCTCATGTTTCTTAGGATATTGACGTGAGTGGTGAGGAAGAAACCTGTGCCAGACTGTATCTTCCAAAAACACCTCTACCTCCTTGCCCCGAACCACTAGTAAACAGAAAAACATACCAGATGCTTTACAGTGATGCTTTATTTGGGGAACCCAACAGGGGCATGGTCAGCTAATAACACTGGGAACAGGTCAGTACATTCAGTCCGTCAGTTTTGCATGGTTTTCTAAGTAACCTGGACACAGTAACCATACTACATAAGTGGCCGTTCTAGTTTGCTCCATTCACAACGGCTTGGGATTTTTAAAAATAGCTATTTTTGAGTATGAGAAAGTTCTATACTTTTACCAAAAGATCAGTTACCTGGACCAGACAAATTTTCTTCACAGGCACACAGCAGTAATCTCCTCTGATGTGAGTCGGCTCCAGGACTCTTACGGAATGGCACCAGCACTTCGGGCAGCAATCGGCATGGTGACAGCTCCCTGGAAGCTGTGGAGACTCTTAAGGTTATTTAGGTAACTCTGACCTAAGGAACAGGAGTTTCCTGTGCAAATCAGGAAAGTCTTTTTCCTGAGTTCTTTAGATATCTAGGAGATGGGAGAAAGTTTAAGCATATATCATTGCTAACTTTGGACATCCATCACTTCTAGATGAGCCCTTTGAGATTATTAAGATAAAATAAATTAATGAGAATTTGATAACCAGTGGTTGGTCTCTAACTGGTATCAGTTGTTCCATTGAACTGGTAAGTAGAGATAACTAATTCCTCTTATATTTACTTCAACTGTGAAGTTTGTGAATCCTTCAGCCTCTTAGATATTGCTCATGTAGAGGACACGCAAGAGATACCATTTTAAAACAAAAAATTGGAAAGCAAGGTATCAGAAGGGCACAGCACAGTGATAATGAGAACAATGACAAGAGAAATACATACTTGCTGTGTATGCGGTACTGTATCTATAAGGTGAGTACTGCTTATTATTTCTTTATTATAGAAGAAGAAATTGTGGCTTGAGGAAATTAAACAATTTGCTTGAGGCCACATGAATAGTATGTGGCAGAGACTGAATTAAATTCCAGATCTGTCCTAATCAAACCCCCACTATGAGTCATTCATTACACTAACCTAGAAGAAAGAGAAAAATTAAATGAATAAAATGTAAATCATTACAGTAAAATGCCTGAAAATATCAAGGATGTGTCTTCAAGCTTTCCTTCATATCCAATACAAGCAAGAAACTGGGAAGATGGGGCCGCAGATTTAGCTCAGTGGTTCTGGCGCCTGTCTTGCAAGCGCAAGGACCCGGGTTCAATCCCTGGTAACCACATACAATATTGGATGTGGAGACTCATGCCCAGCAGCAATCAGTACCACATACCGCAGTGCCGGGCGTGTTGGTTTACTCCTGTTATCCCAGCACTCGGGAGGCAGAGGCAGGAGGATTGCTGTGATGTGAGGCTGAGGCTGAGCTCTGGGCCAGCCTGAACTACAAAGCAAGACCCTGTCTCAAAAAAAAAAAAAAAAAAAAAAAAAAAAA
>PVIR01027766.1:6300-22704 GCA_004026965.1 Petromus typicus | reverse complement strand
TGGTTCAGGCTGGCCCTGAGCTCAGCCTCCAACTCACATCACAATCCTCCTGCCTCTGCCTCCCGAGTGCTGGGATTACAGGCGTGAGCCACCACGCCCGGCACTGTGGTATGTGGTACTGGTTGCTCCTGGGTGTGGGTCTCCACACCCAGTATTGTTATGTGGTTACCGGGGAATCGAACCTGGGCCCTTGCGCTTGCAAGACAGGCGCCGGAACCACTGAGCTAACTCCCCGGCCCCCATACCATGTGATTTTTATCCAGGTAAAAAAACCTTAAAAGTGGTATGCATCCAACCAGATACAGTGGCATATGCGTATACAAAGTGATACCCTGTCTTGAAAAAAAAAAAATATGTGTTTGAGTTTGTGGCTTTTAGCATATTGATAACTACTCCGTTTGGGAAATTTGGCTCTCTAACCTTGATTTCTCAGAAAGTAAGATATAAAGGACTTACCTTTTACTTGGTAATATGGAATTTTAACATGAGTTAAGTCCGTTTTTATTGTTGTCATGGTCTGTCAGGATCTACCACAGCAGCTCAGTCCAAAGCAATGGTCGCCAGTTGGGAAAATAATGAAGTTCCTTTAATCCTTACAAAAACACAAAAAAAATTACCCAGAAGGAACCTGATGTTACATTTCTTTGTTCTCTTTGTCTCTTCTTTTTCAAATAAAACAACTTTGATATGATTTTTTTCCTCTCATTCACTTTCTTTAGCTGTTCTTTTGTCTATAAATAATTCCCTCTTCTTGGCTTATTGGAATATTTATTCTGATTAATTATAAAGTGTTACCAAATTCTAGAATCAAAAATAAAGCCAACTTATATTTGAACATAGAATATGAACAATAGTTCATAGTTATAGTTATTGAGCAATAGTTATTGAGTGCTTCTGGAAGTGTATTTTTCCTGATTTTGTGAAAAGAACATCAATCTAAAGACTGTTAATGTAACAGTCATTTTAACTTCTTTAATAAGAACTACATTGTTGGGCTAGGGAGTTAGCTCAGTGGTTCCAGCGCCTGTCTTGCAAGCGCAAGGACCTGGGTTCGATTTCCCGGTAACCACATACTATACTGGATGTGGAGACTCACCCCAGCAACAACCAGTAACACATACCACAGTCCCGGGCATGGTGGCTCATGCCTGTAATCCCAGCACTCGGGAGGCAGAGGCAGGAGGATTGCTGTGATGTGAGTTTGAGGCTGAGCTCGGGGCCAGCCTGAACCACACAGTGAGACCCTGTCTCAAAAAACCTAAAAAAAAAAAAAAAAAAAAAAAAGAACATTGTTTAGCAATTACACAGCAGTATACAGTATTTATGTGTGCCCATACATAGTTTTCTTTTGTGTGTGTAAACCTGAAAGTTTTAGTTTTTTTTTTTTACCTTAAATGCTAATACAGTGGCTGGAATTATTATTCCGTGGTAGTGTGCAAGATTAGCATGCGTGAGGCCACAGATTCGGTCACTATTGCACACGTGTGTGCGTACACACACAAAAAAACAGTCATCTTTGAATATTTACATCATGACAAGGTCTGGGAGCCACTTTGGTGGTGCGGCTTAGGAAGGAATAGTTACCAGGAGATTGTGGTTATTTAGGAAGTCAGGAAGGGGGAAATAATCATTTACTGTTCAGCAATGTAGGGCAAGCTCCACACCCTCTCTGGCTACTTCATTCCAGCTAAGGTGAAGCTCCTGTCTCTGGCTACAGGCCAGTGGGTACCAGTGAAGTCCATATTACAGATCTCTAGTCATATCTTTCATCAAGATTGGGACCATGGACACAAAATTTAAACACAAAATAAGAACATAAAACTCTACCTATGTTACTCAGATAATATTTTTTTTTAATAATGAAAAAAATCCATGGTGAACTAAATTATGCCCCTCAAAACTGGCTTTTTAGGGCCAGGGATTTAACTCAATGGTTCCAGTGCCTGCGTTGCAAGTGCAAGGGCCCAGGTTGATCCCCGGTAACTACATACAATACCAGGTGTGGTAACGCACGCCCAGCAGCAATCAGTACCACATACCACAGTGCTGGGCGTGGTGGCTCACGCCTGTAATCCCAGCACTCGGGAGGCAGAGGCAGGAGGATTGCTGTGAGTTCGAGGCTAGCGTGGGCTACACAGTGACTTCAGGGCCAGCCTGAACTAAAAAACTAGACCCTGTTTCAAAAAAAAAAAAAAAGAAAGAAAAGAAAAGAAAAGAGAAGAAATCAACCAACAAATACTGGTGAGGCTGTGGGGAGAAAGAAACCCTTTTCCACTGTTAGTGAGAGTGTAGACTGGTGCAGCCACTGTGGAAATCAGGATGGGGTTTCCTCAAAAGCCAGGACAAGAGGTCCCATTTGATCCAGCTATCCCTCTTCTGGGATTCCTTGCACAAGAATTAAAAGCATGATACCATAGCAATAAATGGACACCTATGTTTACATCAGCACAGTGTATAATAGCTAAATCTTGGAACCAACTCAAATGCCCATCAACCAATAAATGGACATAAAAGATGTGCTTTTTCATATAATGAAATACTATTTAGGCATAAAGAAGAGTAAACCTGAGATATTTCTAGGTGAATAGATACCATACTCAAATGAAGTAAATCAAACACACATGTAAATATCACATGTTTCTGCGGCATAGACCTCTCTGTGTGGGTCTTTCCTGCACTTTGCTCCGGATTCTACAGCTTCGGCCTCAGGCACCTCCGACTGCATCCCTTGGCTCTTAGTGTCGTCTAGTCAGTCATTACGTTCATCTGCTTATTCCCGTTTTACTCCCAGACCCCATTCCACTACTGGGAGACAAGGACTGCTCTCCATGGTCAGAGTGTGGAGCTGAGCATGAGGGTGCTGGGTCACCTGGACCCCTTTCCAAGATGGGAACTGAGGTGTGCTGGTGATTTGTGTGGCATCCCTGACCTTAAGTTGTGTGGCTCAGGAACAGATTTCTTTTCAACTCTTGGGGAGGGAGCATCTATACAGATGCTCTCCTATTTCACTTTCACATCAAGTCTGTCTTCTGTGACTTTGCCCTTCTCCAGAGAAGGCCTTCTGGAGACTAGGAAAATGGCCACAGGCTCCTGCGAGTCAAAGAGGGGAGAGTTACTTGTAATTACCATCAACTTATCCTGTGTGTGTTGATGGTGGTACTGGGAATGCAACACAGGACTTTCACACTGAGACATATCCCCAAGCCCCACTTTTTAAATTTTGAGACAGGGGCTGGTCAAGTTGCCCAGGCTGAGCTTGACTTGTGATCTGCTTGCCTCAGCCTCCAAGAGTGCTGGGATTATAGGCCTGTGCCACTCTGCCTGGCATTCATTCTCTTTTCTTGCTCTTGAGGATGCCTTCTTGTTTCTGGCAAGGTTCACTCCTGGTCCTACAAAAGTTGCTCATCTTACATGGAGTCCTTCCTCAGGATTCCTTTTGGCTCTGTCCATGCCTCGGTCATTCATGAAGTAGTTAATTGTGAGCAACATACACCCAGCAGTTTCAGTAAAAAATACAGGGACATTGTGCTTAATTATCCAGTGATACAGATAAAAAGCAGGGGCAGGCAAGGTCTGATGGTTGGGGAGGACTCCCAGGAGAAGTAGGACAGTTTAGGCTGTCCCTGAAGATTTTGATAAGTTGGAGAATTGGGAAGAGGGCAATAAACATGGTTAATTTCAGAAGCTGGGCCACTGAGGACATTGTGTAAGGATTATAGTGACCAATGGGTTTATTTAATGTTGATTTTTAAGTATGCCTAAGTGAAGATAAGGACTAGCAGTACACACATGGAACAGGCAGGAGTTTGATGGATGTAATGATATCTCCTTTCACAACAGTAACCTTCAAAGCAAGTGTCTTGACTTCAGTTGGCTCCTTGACTGTCCTCAGTATGAGTTTTTCCAGAGCCAGACCTAACTAACCGCCTACAACATATCTAATTAGTTTACCTACCTACAACGCCAGCACTCTGAGAGGGTAATGCAGAAGGAGCCTGGTAGATCTGGCCAGTACTGAACAGAGCCAATGTAGAGTTCCTGCCAAAGATGGCCCTTCTCCTTTCCATAATACCGACGTCTTTACACAACCTCTGCCACCGTTCTGGCATACATGAAACCACTAGTTAGAAAATTAAGCGATGTTCTCCAACACCACCACTGTATGTAAGTCCCTGCTCCAGACAGTATACGCTGTCACGTGCCTACCATGTGTCGGCCACGTGTCTGTCACGTGCATATCCTGTGCAAACTGATAGATCTAGCCAGTACAGAACAAAACCAGTATGGAGTTCCTGCCAAAGAATGCCATTTTCTTTTCCATAGCATCCCAAGTCTTATCACAACCCCTTCTGTCACCATTCTCTCATACATGAACCAACTAGTTAGAAAATTACATGGTGCTCCCCACCACCACCACCACCACACTGTACGTAAGTTTGTCCAGGCGACCACTCCTTTATCTTTAGAGTAGTCTGCCAGGTTCCCCTCCCCAGTACTGCCCTACTTCCGGATACCTGAGACGCAGTCCATTTAATTTTCTATCAGAGCTCAGTCTGGTCCACCCAGCGAATTCCTGCCTCAAAATAAAAAATAAAAAAAGGGTATGGATGTAGCGCAGTTAGAAGACCGGAGGATGGGCCCCTAGTAACAAAAAAAAAAAAAAAATAGTGCACTGACATAATTGGTATTTAGGCACAAACGGGCGAAACAGAAATGCACAAAGATTGTTTCTGAGTTACAAGACTCAGTCTAAAGACAATCGCCGCACTCAAAGGTTCAGTCACAGCCAGTAACCCGGGAAGCTCCTCCACAAGTTCACACAAAGCAACCTACATTCAAGGAAGTGCCTGCGTAGGCAGAGTCCGCACAGCTCACAGCAACACCCAAACAACGCAAGCGCTAAGTGGAGATGGGTCGCGGTGCTTTTGGGGAAATGTAGTTCAGCACAGAAGGCCGCGGCGCGAAGCACTCTGTGGCTGTAGTTTGCCGGCCAAACGGAGACTACCAGTCACTAGCTCAGGTCTTTCAGAGCTCGGTCCTGCATTCCTGAATCCTCTCCGTGCTCAGCCACGCGAAGAATTCGGGGCAGTGACATGGCGGGTCTGGATGTCTGGGCCACTTTCCAGAGCCCGCGGCACTGAGAGGTGAGTTAGGCCAGGTCCCGGACAGAAGCAAAAGGTCGGGCTGGCTGAGGCACAGACTGATGGAGACAGGCATGGGGACAGCACTGTTACCGCCAGGCGGTTGTGTTTGTGATAGTGTATCACTGTGTTACCGTGTATAAACTGTGCGATAGACTGTGGGTGTGCCAAAATGTGACCTGGTGTGTCACCCTGTGTGCGTGTCAATGTGCTACTGTCTCTGAGGGGAAAATTGTAAGTAAGTGTGTTTGCTGTGTAAATATGTCTGCAGGTATAACAGTGTTACTGTGTATATGTTTGTGAGACACCAAGGTGTGACACTGTATGTGTATGTGTGACTTGCTTGACGGTTCCTGCAGACACAAATGTGTTGGACAGTGTGACAACAGATAGGATTGTGTGACCATGTGTTCCTGCAGGTGTAATGATTTTGACGAAGTATAAATGCCTGTGGCATGCCACTGTGTATGTGACTGTATGTAGCTGTCTCTTGTGTGCTACCACTTTTGTCTTTGTGTTAATGTGACTGTGTATGAGATTATGCATGTAACTGCATGACTATGTATGTGATTGAGAATTTGTAGGTGTATGTGTGATCATGAGCTTGATTGTCAGGGTCCTAGTTTGTGATTGTGAAGCACAGAAAGATTAATATCACTTGCCCCAAATCACACAGTTATTAAGTAACAAAATAAGGACTCAAACTCAAGGAGTTTGGCTCCAGGATTCTCTCTTTAATTAATAAATTGCTCTGATTTTTCCCACTTTGTGAGAGTGAAAACTGGAAGCCCCGAGTTCTGAGATGGTTGCAGAGGATTGTTTCTGACCTTACACCGGGATCCTTTGAAACATAGGAACTTGATCTGAATCTTATTCTTCAGTCTGTGACTTACAAGACCTATTCTAAAGAAGTTGTAATGTGAACATGCTCAGCTTGGCTGCTTCTGGAGGAGAAATGTCCACCTTTAAAACCCAGTCTTGGGTTGGGGAGTTAGCTCAGTGGTTCTAGTGCCTGCCTTCCAAGCACAAGGGTCCGAGTTCAATCCCCAGTAACCACATACAACAATGCCAGGTGTGGTGACTCACGCCCACCAGCAATCAGAACCTTATACCACAGTGCCGGGCGTGGTGGCTCACGCCTGTAATCCCAGCAGTCAAGTGGCAGAAGCAGGAGGATTGCTGTGAGTTTGAAGCTGAGCTCATGGCCACAAAGCAAGACCCTGTCTCAAAAAAAAAAGTCTTCTTCCGCTGGGGCCACTGAGTAAAGAAAAATGTTTTCTTCATTTCCAAATGTGCATCCAGGTGGGAACAGGAATATGTCATGTCCTCTGTGTGCCATATAAGCTCATGCCACCTTGATGGTGAGGGAAGAAAGTTCTGAGAAATGAATTAACTTCTCAAGGTGACATAGTCCAAGAGTCAACCTGGGTTGGAACACTGTGTACAACCCACGTCTTTATTATTATATTATTATACCTTCTGTCCAGTTTAAATGTAGAAATATATTCTCCAAGGGTAAAAGAGCTATCAGACCAAACAAACCTGTATGACACTTTAGAAGCTTAAAAGTAATTTGTGCCATGCAGACAGTACTTAAGACTTCTGCTTACAAGCTAGGCATGACGATGCACAACCCAAAACCCAACTACTTGGAAAGCTAAAATGGGAGGATCACTTGATGGGTGAATTCAAGATTAGCCTGAACAACTAAGCAAGAATTAATCTTAAAAAAACACATAGACAGACAAACAGACATCTGCTTCTAGCTGCCAAAAATACACTGATTCTTCACCCATGTTGCAGAGGCTTTTTCTGGACAGTTTTAAGCCCTATTGAACTAAAGAAGTAACTTTCCTAGCACTAAACTGGCTAATCCACGGTAGCCCCAAATTAATGGGTTATGAATCCCAAGCTATGAGTCAACCACACTATCCCCATTTTCAGAATGAAGAAATGCCTTAGAGAGGACAAGCAGTTTATTTCAGGCTCCACAGCTTGTTGGTTTAGAATGAAAATCTGGCAGTGTTTCCCTCGGGCTGCTGCTTTCTGTATGGTAATAAACATAATATTTGCCATCCCTTCTTTGAGGAGTATATGACTTTAATTTTGTTGAGTATTTTCCATCCGGAAATTGTGACTTTTTAAGAGAAGGCCAACTATTTTTTTTTTTAAGGTTTTTTTGTTTTTGTTTTTGAGACAGGGTCTCGTTTTGTGGTTCAGGCTGGCCCTGAGCTCAGCCTCCAACTCACATCACAGCAATCCTCCTGCCTCTGCCTCCCAAGTGCTGGGATTACAGGCGTGAGCCACCACGCCCGGCACTGTGGTATGTGGTACTGGTTGCTGCTGGGGTGAGTCTCCACACCCAGTATTGTTATGTGATTACCAGGGATCAAACCCAGGCCCTTGCGCTTGCAAGACAGGCACCGGAACACACTGAGCTATATCCCCGGCCCAAGAAGGCCAGCTTTTGAGTCACACTTCATTTGGACTTCCATAACTCTGAGATGGTTATTTAAACTTCCTGAATCTCAATTTTGCTTATCAGTAAGGTGGAGATAATATTACCTACCTTCATATTTTATAACAATTATATAAAATAATGACATGGAAGAAGACACAATACTGCTGTATTTATTACAAGAGACACAATAGATTTATTCCATTGTCTAGTGTTTTTGCATTTCCAGTGGTTCTGGCCTTAGATTACATCAGTTTAAATGCTAGTTTTCTCAGATCTCAAATCCTATATGGAAAGAAAAAATAAACAAAATGTGTGTGACTGTAATTGTCAGTAGGTATAAATTCTACAAAGAAACGAAGTCAGGGTAAGGAAAGGGAGCAATGACTGGAAGATAGTCCTGTGTAGACACAATTTTGGGGGGCTCTCTCTGATACAATGATGACTGAACACAGACAGGAAGAGAGGGACAAACCATGTTGGTGGCTAGGAGGAAAGCCTTCCAGATAGCAAAGCAAACCATGGCCTGGAAGGACGATACACACGGTGTTTGAGGAATAGTACAGGGACTCGTGTGACCGGGGGGAATGAGCAAAAGGGGAAAGAGGAACAAAGGAGTGTAGGCGGGTCCCAGATCATAGACTGCCTTGTTGGCCACAGGATAGACTATAGATTTTCTTGCATTTGAGATAGGTGTCTTTAATGTAAGTAAGATTTCCAAGGATAAATTCAGCTTTGAGCTTTTTTTTTTTTCACATCTTGGAAAAGGTAAAGCTGCCCCATATAAGTGAGGTATGGAGATTGTAAAGAGCTCAGTCATATGTGATTCTCAACATAGAACTGGGGTGTCATTTTTTCTTCTCTAACTCTCCCTTCATAACATTTTGTTCTTTACCAAAAGAGAAACTGAAGAAGAAAAGACAAATGGCTGTTGGACTTTGTAAATGTATATCCCAGGTAAGCTGATGCTTTTACTTTGCTTTCATACACTTCACCTCATTTTTCCAGACTTTGGGACCAGAAGAAGAATGGAGACAGTGGGTCTAGACTTAGAATAATGTAGCCAGTAGCCAATATGATTATCCTGAATTGAAACATGATATAGCTAAACAATGCATACTGGTGTTTGTAGATTGAGTATAAAAGTGAGTATAAGATATCTCATTATTTTTTATATTGAATACATAATGAAATAATATTTTTGACAAATTGGGTTAAAGAAAAATAGTATTAAAATATTCATATTTCCATGTACCTTTTAAATGTGACTGTTGGGAAACTTAAAATTCCGTATGTGACTTGCATATTTCTATTGGCTGTCACTGTTCTAGACACTATTTAGAAGCATTTAGTTATTAAGAGGAGTAGAGGAATGGGACAATAATAGAAAAGACATGGAAGGAAACTTATTTCTCCACGTTTCACTATAAAATAGAAGATGTTGCATTGGTTTTTAGGTTAATTAGAAGGATGAAATGTTGTGGTACAAGAGAGACAGTGTCCTGATGTGAACAAGTAGAAGGATTGGTCTTATAGGAGCATAGATTTTATCCTTAATAACAGAGGAAAGCCAGAATATATGAGTAAGGGTCAGTAGATACATAGGGTGGTAAAAGGATAAGGAAGTTCAAAGTAGGAATGAGGAGTTGGGGGCGGTTTTGAGAAATAGAAGGTACAGTGAAGCAGTGATATGGAGAAGAGAAGAATGAATGTTTTGACGTGTTGTAGAGTTATCTTCCAGTGCTTCTGAGGAATTCCTGATCATATGCTAAAAGCCAACATATATATTGGGGTTCCATCAATAGATTATTGATGGATTATTTTTTGAGATATTACCAGGATCAAGAGAAACTCCAAAGAATAGTGCTGTACTCTGGGGTTCATAAGAGTGGAGATCCTGAGTACGTCTAGGCCTGACCTGAGCCAGAGAACTGGAGGGAGAGGGCGCTGGCGGGCACTGTGAGCTGTGACTGAAGGTCAGAGAGTCCCCCAGGGTGATGCTTCGGGGTGGATCCAAGGGGAGGAAACACGTTGCTCCCTCCCATCTCTTCCATGTGGCTGAACCCACAGGAGAATGGGGCAGGGCAAGGGGTGCGATTGATACAGTCGATATGTCAGCCTTCCAGGACACGGGAAGTTATATAACTCTGGTACCTGTGTAATTTTTTTTCCTTCTGGATATATTCTGCCTTATTTCCACTATGTAGAATAACTATATTTGATGTTTGTTGGGTTTTTTTTCAATAAAAAATGAGTACATACTCTGTAAACTGCAATGCTGTCATTTTGAAGCATTGAGTATTTTTCCTTCGAACAAATGAATATATTACAGGAAGTTCATCTACTTGGAGGGCAGAGTACTGGAGATTCAGCTTACGGCCTTTGTACTGAGTGACATCGTCAGACCTTTTTATTTTTTATTTTGAGACAGAGTCTTGCTAAGTTGCTCAGCCTGGATTCAATTTGCAGTCCTCTTGCCTCAGCCTCTCAGAGTGCTGGGATTACAGGCTTATGCTACCATGGCTAGCTGAAACTACCCTTATTCCCCAAATAACAAATATTTATGTATACATGGTAAGTTTTGTAATCAACACTCAATATGCACCATTTTAAAATGCAGATATGTTCCCCTTATGCAGTTTATAGTTCAGTGCAGTAGACTGAGTTATATTTTGAGAGGTAAGTTTTTTCCATATTTTTTGTATAATCTTACAAGAAAAATTCTATTGAAATCTCCTCATGTTTACTTCATTATTCTTCAGCGTATGTTTTTGGAAGTTTCTCCTTACACATAGCATTTAATTCTGATTATACTTTTGCAGTAAATAAAGCTCTATTCAGGGCCTTCCATCTCTGCTGCTTCACCATGCAGTATCCCATTTTGGGAAATGTCAAAGAATTCTCTGTGATAATTTTTCCTTTTTGTTTCTTTGCTTCGTCGTCCATTGTCTTCCTTGCGCTCCCTCTTTTTTTTTTTTTTGCCTTTTATGTGGTGCTGGGAATTGAATCCAGGGCCTTACACGTGCCTGGCAGGCAGTCTACCACTACACTATACCCACAGCCCAAGATACTGAGTATAGAACATATAATTTGGCCCTTGTTCATATATTTTTCATGTTCTGAACTAATTGTATATCTTTTTCATCAAAATCTAAAATTTTAAGAGATGAGTCTATTTCTAATATTTCTCTTCTCTCAAAGTATTTTACAAACCCACACATGTAATAGTTTGCTGATAATCACTTTCCTTGGGATCCCAAGAGCTGGGGATTCTGTCAGGTTTTAGCTTTCTTTTGCTAGGACCATATGGGAGCCTGAACATTTGATGAGTAAGAATTTTTTTTCTTATTTCAGAGGTTGGTGACTTTCAGAGATGTGGCTCTAAACTTTACCCAAGAGGAGTGGGAATGGCTTGATCCATCTCAGAAGGATTTATATAGAGAAGTCATGTTGGAGAACTATAGGAACTTGGTATGGCTTGGTAAGGATATTTTGCCCCCGTTCAAAATTTTTCCTCCCATCCATTTTTGCTTCTTCTACTGGGAATATCTAGAGCATTTCACAAGTGCCTCGTCTACCCTCTCTTTGCTAGAGAATGATGGTTTAGAACATCCTCAACATGTTGTGGGAATGTGTTGAAATATAAATTATGGAACCCCAGTCTAGAGCTGCAGAGTCAGAAATTCAGGAAATGGGCCCAGTATTATGGGTTTTAATAAACCCTCCAAATGATCTTGATGTTTATTAAAAGTTTCATAGCCACTGTGTTTTCTGACTTGGTCGGCCTGGGTAGAGATCTGAGAATTTGCATTTCAACTTAATTCCCACGTAAAGCTACAGTTGCTCTAACACTTTAAAAATCACTCCAGTGGGCTAAGGAATTTAGCTCAGTGGTTCTGACATCTAGCTTGGAAGTGCAGGGTCCTGAGTTTCATACCTGGTATCAAAAAAAAAAAAAGAATCACTCCAGTGAAAGAAACTTCATCTTCATTATCCTCCATATGAGCGTCATCCATTCCATGATTTTTCCTTGACTCTCTTTCCTTGCCCGATGATCAAGAAATTGGGTGGGGGACCTAAACACCTGTAGCATACTGATTTTTCTGTCTGTTTCTTGCTTTCATTTTTCTTCCTCTGTACATAGGACTCTCCATTTCTAAACCCAACATGATCTCTTTATTGGAGCAAGGGAGGGAGCCGTGGATGGTGCAGAGAGAGATGCCACACGGTCACTGTGCAGGTGAGTGACAGTTAACTGGGCAGGGAGAGCCACTGCGAGGAGCCCACTCATGGAGTCATGAGAAGGCTGCCCGAGGGAGCTTCATTCAGGTGGCACCTGAGAGCTCTTTAGCATGTGCTAGCCAAGAAACTCTGCTTTCACCCCGGGATCCCTTTGCCCATTTTATCCAATTCTATTTCCAGGAAATTATATTCTCTAATCTTCCACCTGGAGCTCAAGTCTCAGTCCTTTTGAATTTTTCCTCACTTATGATTAGAATTATATCTGTCTCTAGAATTCTTTGTAGAGCTTTTGTTTTTATCAAAGTTATTAGCAAGCGTATCGGGCTAGAGATTTAGCCCAGTGGTTCCAGGCAAGCACAAGGACCTGGGTTCCATCCCAGTTACCACACATAGCAATGCCGGGTGTGGTCACTCACGCCCACCAGCAGTCAGTACCACATTCCACAGTGGCGGATGTGGGGGCTCATGCCTGTAATCCCAGCACTCAGGAGGCAGAGGCAGGAGGATTGCTGTGATATGAGTTTGAGGTTGAACTCAGGGCCAGCCTGAACTACAAAGTGATATCCTTTCTCTCAAAAAAAATTATTATCAAGCTTATTTATGCACATTATTTAAATAATTTAGTCATTTTATATGGCTTTTTTCCTTAGGAGGGGAATTGTCTTGCTCTGTTTTCGAATTGCCTCTCTGCAAGTATTTTCTTTTGCTTTTCTTTTGTAACTTCTTTTAATGTTTCCTCACATTTCCAAAACTATGTTTAATATTATTTCTTGACTTTTTTCAGACTTAGTTCTTATCCTTTATTTTCATACTAAGAAAATAAGGATCTAACATTTTTCTTACCCTGAACCCAACACATGTATACAAATAAACACATTTCTCATCCTTCTACCTTTTTATATTTAATTTGAATTATATTCAGTGCTTATAGCTACTTATTGTTAGCCTTAGCTGTGCTATCCATATATAATGATTACTTTTTATAACTTTTGGGGGGTTGGTTCTGAACCCATGGCCTGAACACTGATCTATATCTATACATCCCTTTTAAAATTTTTTAAATTTTGAGACTGTCTTGCTAAGTTGCTATGTTTCCTAGCCTGAGCTCAAACTTGGAATCCACTTGCTTTAACCCAGGTTGCTGGGATTAAAGTGTGTGTCACATCTGGCTTTATAACTTTTATTTTCTCCAGAATAAATATTGATCTGGAGGCTTTGTTTAGTTGGGTTGGCTGCTTAGTTTTCTATGTACATATTCCTAATTCAGACTCTTCTTTAATTGTTTAAATCTCTTAAGACATTTAGATGCAGTAAGTAATCTTTTGATTTCATCTTAGAGAAATCTTTCCTGGAGTCTTCTAATACCTCACTCTGGACAAATGCCCCATTATGTCTACTTGTACTCAATTTTAGTTTGTCTGATGCTTCTTATTAGATCGAGGAAATGCATTTTTTGATAGAATACCACAAAAAAATGTTATGCCCATTGCAGTGTATAATACTAAAGGATTCATAGTATCGAGTGACAGTAACTTTGCCTATGATGGAAGTGACATTTGCTTGGTTTCCCCATTATAAAATCCTTTTTAGTCAGACATGATCTTTTTTTGAGTTGAGGCTGACCTTGAACTCACTATATAGGCCAGGCTGTCCTCAAAGGCATGACGATCCTCCTGCCTCAGCTTCCCAAGTACTGGGATTGCAAGGGTGTGTACCACAGGTGGCTCTCTTTGTTATTAATAAATATCTTGGGAAATATACTTTGAGTTTGTTATGAAAATTTTGCCCATTATTTTTAACACCTATTGGTGTGTTTTACGTGTAACAGTTATTACTGTGGTGTTGACCTAATGCTGATTTGTCCTGTTCCATATTTTCTTTATATACATATTAATTAGGATTATTCTGTGGGGACGAACTCTTCCTTTTCTCCTATTAATTTATGCTATATATGGATTTTTTTCTATGAGGTAAGTCCAGTGAAACATTGTATTGCTCAGATTACTCCCGCTCTGACCATGCGATCCCCTGCATGTTGTTTTCTTTGACATTTTCTCGCTCCCCCATGAACTTTTTTTAGCACTTCCTTCTAGCAGTCCAGAGTATTCCAAGTTCGCCTTACCCGAGGCTTTCGTCAAACCCCTCTGCACGGACTCTCGTTCCTGATTGGGAAATGATGTTTAGGAAGAGAAGTCTGGGCGCTAGGGGTGCTCATTGCTTTCAGGTTTTCACATCGGACAGAGCTAGGAAATCTATGTAAACATGCACACTCCTATATTGATTTCTGCCACTGTAATATTATGTGTTGAAACTCTCCATTTATATCAGTAACTTGATTCTAGTCCTGATCCAAAGGATTTTGTTGAGCCTTTTTCTTACTCATGATGCATTTCACTGGCCGTGACAATGTATTTATTTGTTTGCTCATTTTAGTATTCCTATTTTATATGTATGTATACGTGTATCTTTAGCTTAGTCCTCTGTGACTTACAAATTTACTAAGCAGGTTCTAATATTTCTGTAAGGTTCTTTTTTGTCTTCAGTCTTACAGATACAGTCAAAATACATTGGTTGAGTTACTCAGGTTGGATTATTTTAGGTTCCTTTGCTACTGTTTGTATTTCATGTTAGGTCCCCGACTAGTGCTGATTTGTTTTGGCTGTTTATTTTGGGGGTATCTGTAATATTACTTGTCTGTAAGTATCACAGCCGTACAAAATATAGCTTCAAAATGTTAAAATACCTTTGCTGAATGCCACTGTGATATCATTAATTTGGAAGTATTTTCTCTACTCCCGTAGTGAGTCTATCTTCCACCACCAGCTCCGTAATTCCGCTGCTTCCCCATGAGGAATGCCTTTCCCTACAGCATTCAGCTGCTTTAAAAAAAATTTTTTTAATGAAAGTAGTTGGAGCTCCAGACACCTTAGAATCCCTCAGGTAGGAAAATAGCTATAGTCTCTATCATTAGGGTTATTTTATTTGACCTGACATGAGATATTATCTAAACTTGCCACTTGCCTAGAATATTTTTACTTTGTAAGAAGAAATATAATGGTCTGGGTGATAGATTCAAGGAGGTCTGGGAGAGTGGGTGGAAGGACTAACAATAGCCAGGTGTGGCAGCGACGCCTGTCATCCCAGCAGTTGGGAGGCTGGGAAAAGAGGATCACCTGGAATTCAAAGCCAGTCTGGGCTACGCAGTTCAAGGCCATCCTGAACTATGGATGAAGACTCTGTCTCAAACAAACAAACAAAAAAAGAGTAACAGCAGGGACCAAACGAAAGATAAATGAATATAGGCTGCTTAGCCCTGGATTTAGATAGGGACCTACAATAAGAGAAGCCAAGGCTGTGCATGGGAAGAACTGACAAGAATAGGGCTTTCTTGAGTGGAAAAGGTATTAGAAAGAATGACACAAATATATAGTCTGTTCAGTGCTTTTCAGTTTTGTGCTAAGTATGGAGGGAGTTTTCCTTTTCAACAGATGGAAATTTTTAGAGGAAAAAAATACTGCATCTAATTAAATGGAAAATGCTGAAGTATATAATTCTAAAATAATACTTAACTAGATCCAGACTTGAAAATGGTTCTGTTATTAAAATAGTCACTATATTTCGAAAGCCAGATCACAGCTTTTAAAGTCAAAATTATATTCTCTAAGAATTATTCCATATATGAACTATTCAGTTTTGATTTCTTTATTCCTGACATTTATAATAACAGCAGTCTATATCATATTAGCTAGCCTTTCATTACCTACCATACTGAATTATTGCACATATTCTCTAAGCTTTTTCTCCCTAATTCTTAGAGTTTAAGAAGA
Organism: Petromus typicus; assembly: GCA_004026965.1. NCBI lineage: Eukaryota > Metazoa > Chordata > Mammalia > Rodentia > Petromuridae > Petromus > Petromus typicus. Next base: position 7,036 of record PVIR01027766.1, on the reverse strand, counting down.
GAGAACTTTGTCACAGACTGATTTTTACCTCTGTCAGATCCTGGGGGTATAGTAATTGAGTACTGTATTTTAGTGTATTGCCTTATTATAATTGTGATGTGACCAAAAAAAAACTTTCTCATTTTCTTTATTTTTAAAATTCATCTTTACTTTTTTTTTTTTTTCACCTCGCCCCAACCAATATCTTGTAGTGAAAGTATCGAGTGTGTACTCTGTAGGGATCCGTTGTCTTTCACCAATGGGAAAAGCTGTCTTTCAAATTTCTTCTAAATACTGAGAAAAAAACCCCTAATTTATATCTAAACCCTGATAAAATCTTAGAAATTATTGAGTGACATTAGTGGAAAAATTATTAAACTGACAGCATTCACTCATAAAAATACTACCATTATCATAGGCACTCGATGCAGCAGTAGGAAGAAAAAAGAGTATATGCCAATCTTTGCCTTCATAAAGCTTTAACTTTTATGAATACCAGTGCATGATGGTCTACAGTCCTTCAAGACTAGAGGCAAGACAACTATATGACTTAATCATTCTTACTTAACTTGCTGGTATTTAGTTTTGAATACCTCTTATATACTGTATTTGAACTGTTTTACGTGTCACTTCCTGTTACCAATGTACACCTTCATTCATCAGCTGTCTTCATTCTTTGTATTTTGTTGGTATTGCACAGCCATTTTTGGGAGATGTTAGAATCAATGTACTTTCTTCCTTTCTTTTTTTTTTTTTT
>PVIR01027765.1:0-22701 GCA_004026965.1 Petromus typicus | reverse complement strand
GTTTTGCTTTTTTATCTCTAAATATAAATTATCAATTGATATTCTTATTGAATGTATATGTTTACTTTTTTGAGATAAGGTCTTACTAAATAATTCAGACTGGCTTTGAACTCATGGTGATCTTCCTGCCTCAGCCTCCCAAGTGCTAGGATTACAGATGTGAGCCAAAATATTCTGCTCGTGACTCTCACCTACACAAGGCCATTCCAATATTTATATCATTATATATTCTAAGCAATTTCCTTCATCACACAAAATGCTATATTTCTCTCATTGAAAAATAATCTCACCTTAACCCTATTTCTTCAGTTACCAGTCATGTCTTCGGTGCCTGTGACAAAGAAGGATTTGAAAAGAAATTGATACTTGCAGGTCACCTTTCACTTTATCCAGTTCTCTCTTGATTCATGCCATTAAATCTCCCACTCTGATTCCTGAACAGAAATTACATTTTTGGTGTCACTAATTAACAGTCAGTCACTAAGCCCAGTACCTGGTGCTGAGCAGTCAGATCTGATGTTGGGGGTAAGTTTTTTCTTCTGAAAAATCAACTTTTTTTACACCTGGGTATTTGCTGTTGTCATCATTCTTGTTTGCTTTTAATGTCTTGTTGCTATCACTCGGTCTATAATCTGATTTATCTTTTCTTGAAGCATTTTCCTTTTTGGGATCTAATAGAGACTTTTTTCATGAACTGATTGGAGTTTGAAGGTGATATCAACCCAATAGAATGAATACAACAGATGGGATGTGCAGCAAAACAGAAAGGAGAAAAAGAAAAAAGTCAGCATTATGAAAATAAAATGAGAGGGATAAGTTACTCAGTAATATTTCTCAGTGTGAATGATCTTATTTCACCAAACACACATTGACAAAACATATAGAGAAACAAACCCAAGATATTCAGTATATAAAATGCACATTCAATTAAAAAGTAAACTCACAGATTAAAAGCCAAAGAGTGGAAAATAGTAAGTACTTCATGCAACAAGAAGTCAGAAAAACAGCAGAAATAGCTCCCCTAGCTTCTGATAGAAGAAATTTCAAGCCACAACTGATAAAAAGAGGCAAAGAAGGTCACTACCTATCCCTCAAGGAAACAACGCAACACAAAGTGATAAGAATTATAAACATGCAAGTGCTAATACTAGCTGTCTATCTTCATGAAACAAATGCTATTTCACATACAAATCACAAATAGCTTAACTCGAGCAAAAAATCAACAACGTAATTTCAGAGTTGAACAAAACCTGTTAACAAATGCACTTGGTAAACATCTACAACGTTTTCATCCCCCAAACAACCTAATAAACATTCTTAGCAAAAACTGACATGTTTTCCAAGATACTCTACGTAATCATCCATGCCGCATGTTTACACATAAAATAATTAGAAGTATCCCATTCATATCGTCAGATTATAGCACAATGAAACTAGAAATCAGTGGCAAAAGAAACCGTGGAAATAATGCAAAAGCATGGAATACAAAAATCAACATCAAACAATCAGTACTGTTCCTGCACAATAACTAATAAAGGCAACAAGAAAAAAAATAGAGCAAGGAGAATTTTAGACTAGTATGAATAAATAATAAGCACTTTAGAATTAGCCTAATATGGTAAATGGAAAACTTCTACAACATAAACTGTGGCACTCTGAAAAGGAGATAAAAAGAAGATATCATAAAACAGAAAGACTCTTCTTGTTTCTGAATAAACAGAACCGACTTATTCAAACTGACCATATTTTTAAAAGTAATATGCAGATTTTAAAGAGCAACTGAAATGAATAAATATTTTTTTTTAATTATCTTTATTGGTACATTAAATATACACATCATGATTGCACTCCATAATGGGGATTTGTACCAGTATAAGACACAACTTAATTCTCATTTTTTCCCATAGCCCCACCCACCCTACCACCCCCCCATATATATAAAATTTGTTTCCTTACTTTTTTGTTACAATAAAGAGCAACTGAAATGAATAAATATTTCTCAGGAGAAATAAAGATGGCCAATAAATGTATGAAAGATTTTCAACATTGTTCACTAGTGGCCATTTTTAGAGGACTATAAATCAAAAGTCTGAATCATTGTGATTACAGTTTATTTCAAAAAGAATGATCATCGACAATTCAGTTCAAATAATAACACGTGCTAACAAGACTGCATAGGAGAATGGAATCCTTCTCCACTGTTGGTGGAAATGTAAACTAGTTCACTGCTATGGAAATCCTTAAGGAGATTCCTCTAAAAATTGAAGCCAGAAATTTCATTTACCCAGCTACTCCAATTCTAGGTATGTTCCTGAAAAAGGTAATGACATTATGGAGTGCAATCATGATGTGTATATTTAATGTACCAATAAAAATTTTTTAAAAAGTTAATGGCATAGTACAAGGACATATGCATACCAATTTTATAACAGCAATTCACAAATAGCTAAAGCCCAAGAGATGGATTTAAAAAAAAAGACATTTACATGCAAAGTATATATTTGATTAATTTGTAATAAAATGAAGAAGTGTGTTGAGAAAATGTGGCACACAAGCTTAAATATCACATGATCTCTCCTATGACATAAACCCAAAATAGAAATCAAGAACCAAAAGACATAATAGCAAACAGTAGGACAGATCCTTTGAGTATGGAAGGAGATTCATGCATGAAAGGAGAAGAGTGTAACGGAATAAAAAATAATAATAATTAGGATGTTTTTGTACAGGTGTCAATTCCTCACCAGAAACATGGCCTCATATACTACAAAAACATATAAAATAAAACAAAAAGAAGGAAAAATAAGTAGCACAAGAAATGAAGGAAGAGAGAATAGAGAGGGAAAGAGATTTAAAAGAAAAAAATTAAAGTATTTTATTTACATTTATGAACTCTGTATAACTAACATGATGGTTTTGTGCTATAAATATGTACGAATAAAATAAATTTTAAAACTGGGAAAATCAATTTTCTATGTCTAATTCCTAAAAGTGAATGGAATAAGCATTAAGAAGTATTATTCTTAGATTGTCACTATGTATCTCAGAGGTACAAATGATAAAGATGCACCTGAACAACTGGTTTAAACTCACCAAAATCTATATACTAACAGCAGATATTTAATCCCATAAGATGGATCAGAAGATTAGAGAATGAATGCTAAAAACCCTAGGAGAAGGAAAGTGGATCTACATGGAACTGCTAATTCTATTTTTCTTTAAACTCTTAAAAGCCATTTGAGGGAACATTAAGATTAGAGAGTGATAACTGTCAACAGAGATCAGGAATACTATGTCTGAGATGCTAATTGCTTGTCTGAGTGAATTTGCACACATTTTCATGCATGGAGATTTTTTCTTCCTTAAACCAATACATATTTCAATGTACATAGATGGATGAATTCATATTTGTTATTGTGACTCAGGTTGTCATGGTTATTTGGCCTGACTTGTTCATATTTGCATGATTTCAATGTTTTCTTCTTTGACAACTCATACTCCTAGGGAGTTCCGTTTTTTGTTCCCTGTAGCAGACCACTTAGAGCAAGGCTAAATTGTATTTTCCCATAGTTATCAAGCCACCATGCCTCCACTTGGCCTCTAACACTTCTAGATTCTTTGTTTTTGTTGTGTTGCTTTATCTAGTCAGGAGTAAGTGGTAAAGCCGGTACGCTTTGAAACTCTTCCACAGACAACTCCTTTCTGACCTCTTCTTCTCCCTACAAAATTTCATCATTGACATTCAAAAGTAAAGAAAAGACCCCCTGAAAAACCTATTGTAGAGATCTGCAGTCATTATAAAGTGTAAACTGCTACTTATATAGTGTATACTAAGCTGTAAAGTACAGAAAGAATTTATGTACAATGCTAATTAATTTCCTTATTTTATTTCTATAGAGGAGGATTTCTTAACAGAAAAGACAATGTGCTGGTTAACTATTATGGAATTTGTACTTTAATTTAAATAAAGCAGTCATTAACATTCAATATAAAATAGTGAGATAAACTGGGCTCTAAAGTCAGTCATTCCACTTTAGAAAAAAATCACCTCATTAAATTAGTTTATCTTCCATAGGCTAAATAAATATCAGAAATTAAATGTCACTTATTAAATTGACTATAGCTGATAGCTTAAAGATGATTATGACTAAAGTATTTTGAAAATAAATCCTAATTTTAATGAATAAACAAATCTTTGAAAGCCCAGAAAAGAAAGATAAAGCTCATTTTCTAAGGTTCCTTCTATTTAGTTATGTCATTAAACAATTTTAATTTTTCAGTCATCAGTAATCAAGATCATAGAATCTTAATTCTTGTCAGAGCACTGTATTTTATGAACAATTTTATGGAAGTTTAATCAGATATGCACAACTCTTCCATTTTGATTCTTTTATGAATGCAGGTAAATTTATATAATTTAAAAAAAATTGTTCCATGTTTACGTACATAATGATCTCATTTATCATATATATATATATATATATATATATATATATATATCTATGACCACCTTAAGATATTCTACATTTTAAATATTCTGTGCCTTGTAATATGTATTTACTTAATATCTGTATGTATGATTGAACTTCTTGATACTGTTTTCATTAAATGTGTTAATAAAATTATAGATACCTAATAAGCTTTGCTTATATAATTTTGATTACCTATTATTGACAACTATTTTATGTTAAAGATAATTAAAGCATTATTAATATTTAGTCAAGATGTTGCTAAGGAAAATGATTAAAATATGCTTGAGAAGAAATATATACATCAAATACATTTAAAATTACACAAATAATAGGAACACATGTGAAAAATCCATTTCATCCACTGATCAGCTGGATGGATGGAATCTTTTATTCAGTATAATTCAATTGCTTTTTAATTGATTTAATTTACAACTAGATTAGGAATAATATGCGTTGTCGCTAAAATTACAAAAGTGAGTATTTCACTAACATACAGGAGTCTTGAATAAAAGTTACAGATGGGTATAATTAATACTATTAGGCTTTTCATGCTGTAATGAAGGAAAATGGAATAATTGAGTGGCTGGTACAAATGCTCATTTATTTTCCCTAATTACAGAAGTCACTGGAAGGATAAGTCATCTGGGAAGGAGATCATAAAGTATCACCTTTCTCTTTCTAAGTTTTTTTTTGTTCCTATATTTTCACAACACTGTAATATAGGGATCCATCCTTTTATAGGAAAAATCCTAAAAAAAAGTGTAAATGATTTAAATAACTCCCCAAAATTGACACAACCATACTTTACTGTTATTTCCTTCCTCCAAGTTTCTTGGAATAACTTGGCCAAACTTTTAAAATGTCATGATTTTGAATTAGAGTAATACTGACTTTTTTCATGTGAGGAGTCAATTTCAGTATTTCTTTTAAAAGAGGAAAAGTGAATTGAGCTGAGAAAATACAAATATATCACAAAATAAACAAAGGAAAAGAAAGAATTATTAAATTACTATAATGGGCCCTGATCCTTCTATGAAAAACGTCTGATTTATGTGAAGCGTCATTTGGAATGTGCATGAAAGCACAAATAATGAACTGAAAATTTATTTTATTTATTTTACATTTTACAGATCCAGTCAGAACATAGTGTATGTAGTCTTTATTATACATAATACTTCAGAGTTTTCTATTCACTTATGTCAAATTTTTACAACAGGGTTTCATCCTGATATATTAAGGAAATCATGGAAAGATTATACATAGAGTAAAACATAGTTTGAGTTTCTAATGCGACAGTACAAATGATATATTATGTAGAAAATAGTATGTTTTCTTATTTGCCAAAAAATAATGCAATGAGAAATCAAATGGAAACTACATGTATCAGATATTCCTAACAATTTAAAAGTATAAACAAAAGCATTTATAAGTATATATTAATTATAATATTTAATTTATGTGAAGCCTCTTAGAATAAAAAGTTAAATGGTATGATCAGGCCAAAATGCATTTGAAACTTTAATAAATCCAAATATCAGTCAAAAGTAGGAACATTCAATTCATATCAGTTCATTAAGTATATAGTGTAACAGGAATTTTTAAGTCAGTTTCACTACGCTGAGACAGCACATTTCAAGATCCTGCTTGATCCTTCTTGGGTTGTATTCATCTTCCATTTTGCATTTGGTCTTCAAAGTCATCCCTTGAAGACAATATTTCTCAATGTTGAATGGGTAGCCTTTCCTCTGTGCCTGTTATCATAAAAAGGAGGCTATTTTGTGTGCCATGTTTTTACTTTAATGTATATATGTACATGATGTCAAATGTTATTACATCTTAGACAGTTATCAGTTTATTTTAATTTAGAATCTTCTTTTAAGTACCCACTCATTTGGGTGTGCACACAAGTCCTTTGCTTCTAACACTTGCACAGGCTTTAGTCATATGCATCCACAATTTACTCTCAATTTCTCTGTATTAAATTTATAAGAAAAATATTAACTCCTAGCTGTGATTATTTAAAGTGACATATTTAAATATGTAACATAATTTTGTGGTCTGCTAAAGATAACCTGTTAATGGTAACCTGTATGAACACAAAGCAGTATAGAAGATATACAAGGTATATCAACTTACAACACTGCCACTAATGTTTATGTCACCTTAAAATTATTTTTAGAGCCCAATATTCTCTCACACTGAAATATGTTAGATCTCTATTTAACTGCAGTGGAGTATTAATGAAATGATTCTTACTGCTGCTGACTGTACATGAAATATCAGGGATTATTGTACTAATTTTAAAATAGTCTTATAATTTAAAATTATTTGTTGTTTTAGCATCTGAGAATCTAGCATATTTTAAATGACAAAATGTAAAATGTATAAATGTAACAAATTGTTTAATGAAAATAGCGAATGATTTCTGAAGTTCTCAGTTTGTAAAATAATGCACTGTATAAAGAGGGAACTTATATAACAGATCTTATATATTCTGCTCAAAATGTCCTTTATAAATGATACTATCCTAAACTCATCTCACTCTACTCAATATGGCAGATGCCATTAATAGCTCTTTTTGAAATTAGAAAATCAAAATCTAAACATTTATTTTTCCCCAAATCAAAATCTTAGAACAATAATGCTAAGGTAGTGAGAATGGAAAATACTCACACTATATGACCACTTGTGTATCTTTCACAAAATTATCTTATCTGAATGACATCTAATCAAGAGAAATTATTTCATTTATCATGTGATTCTATAAATTCTAGATATTTATATAAATTTACAGAATAAAATAAAATTTAAGCTTTAAAAAATACTTCCACTATTAATAGAATTCCAATTCATATGTGAGAGAAAGAAGAGGAGGATTAGTTTCTTGTTTTAAAAAAAAAATCGGTACATCAGCATTTGAATTATGAAATTTAGAGTTTAGCCTCATAGTGAACACATTTGTACTTTCAGAACTCTGGGAAGCAGAAGCAGGAGGATTCTATGTGCAAGCCCAGCCCAGTCCACAGTGATTCAATCCACAGTACTGGAGAAAGAGAAGATGAGAAACAAGAGGTGGAAGGACAGAAGTGTGTATTACATCATATTGGTGGAAAGCCCTTTGGGTTTTAAAACAAGAATGCAATCTCAACCCGTGAGAAGAAGACAATAGTTTTGAAGTTTTTGTACAAAATAAATTACAGACGAAAGGACTCAATTTTAGGGGCTTAGTTAGAAAGTTATTTCAGAAATTCAGATGAGAAATTGAGGTAAGTCATTGTTATATTGAAATATCCCTATATCTTGAGATTTTAAAAAATAGTTTTTATTATATACCATATTGGGTTAATATGTTAAACAGAATTAGCCACAACTACACAAAAAAGTCACTGCAATGTTAGTAGAGAGGATTGATAAGGAAAATGAAGAGATACTACTGTGAGGACATCAACTCAATGTTACTCTACTGTAGCCATTCAGAAGATACTATTATATTTGCTCTTAGCTATGTTGTTATTGAGCTCAGGGAAAAGTTCTAAAATGTATTTGATTATGATATTCAGCTGTGCATAGACTCATAAAACAATAAAAGTGGGTAGGACCACAACAAGTAGTTATAGAGGGCATCGATTGTAGTCAGTGGTTTAAAAATTTTAAAGGTTCGTCCTAGAGATCTGTGCATGTGCTTTATATATATCCTAATAGATTACTTCAATTTATGTCAAAATACTTATAGTTTAGTTTTAATACACTAATTCTCTCCAAAGAATTGAAATGTCATGAAATACTTAGGTACTATTTCAAGAATAGGATTAAAATTATCATAAATGATGGTCAGAAGACTGTCTCACTGGATTATGTGTAAGTATAGCATATAATTGTCATTATAGATTGTTTTCCACTTCTATGTTTGATTTAAAGAGGAAAGAAAAGGAAGAATAGGAGGAAGGCAATTCACAGAGGTTTTTCGTCTTTTGTGCAGATTCATTATGCAAAACAGCGCCGCTAAGAAGGTGCAGTGATTTATTTTGGTTGCGGATTTAGCAACGTAAGCACCAAGCCAGCAGAATTTAAAGAGCTCCGCTTAACGACTGCCCTGGAAACACATATAAAAACTAACCTCCGTTTGGGGGAGATTAAACAGTTAAATCTTAGATTTGCCTAATTCTTGCCTCAAAGCATCTGACAATTTGCTTTCCGCACAACCTGACGCAATTTGGTAAAACTACTCTAGAAGTGGACAAGTCAAACTGTAACTCAGTACAAAGAAGGCAATAGATGTGGGACACTTTAGCACATGACCCTACACCACACAAACCTCAAAATGGTGCTCAGTCTGCTAATGAGAACTGACATGGAGAAATGGATTCCAATTGCCTCTGTCAAGCAGATATATAAGAATTCTCTTACTGCTATTCCTTGGGAGTTCCTAGGCTTACGCAATTATTTATATTGTCATGTCTACTTTTAAAAATGTTATTTATTTATTTATTTATTTACTTACTTACTTACTTACTTACTTACCTATTGAAGTAATTAAAAAATATATATAGAACTTGTGGCATAATGGGTTTTGGTTTGTGTAATTGTTTTTTGGTGGTAATGGAAATGGAACTTGAACCCTTGTGTTTCCAAGGTAGATGCAGTACCACTTGAGCTAAATCCCCAACCACAGTATAATATTTTGATATATATGTGCTATACAAGATAGCTTGTACAACCCTATTACCTAGCACTTCACATATTTATCACATTTTTGTGATTGCAGTGCTTCAGATCTACTTAGAATATTGCAAGAGCTCAATTCTGTTACTAAGTAGTCTCTATGTTGTATACAATAGATGAATTAATTCCATTTCATTGCTTTATTAATTGAACAAGATTGAGTCATTTTACTCTTTACAAATTTCATCTTCTAATGCAGTAAATCCTGAGTATTTTGTTGCTTATGTGGGCATCTGTATTTTTTTTCTGTTTGATATTATCAAAATTTAGCATCATCAAGAATGATAGCTTGCAATATTTGTATGCATTATCATAATATCCTAGTTAACACTACTATTAAGATATATTGTTAAAGACAGCAGCCCAACAAAAGCTAAGGTTTTGACTGATTTTCAGCACCAATTATTTTTAATAAAATAGGAGCAAAAATTATTTTTTCTTTAGGGGTATATTATTGCTTATGTCTAGATAGCCCTCAGAGCCTCACAGGTCAGAGAATGTATGATGCTGGGGTTAAAGGCATGTGAGTTATTGATTTAGTCCATTGATTTGTTTAGCATAGTTCTGGATGTGAGTGCTACAGGTTCTAAAGTCAGAGGATAGTTATACTACAGAGATGATAAGAGAAATAGGGAGAAACTGCTACCGTCCCTTGTCAATTGTTGCCTTTCATCTGCAATGAATTGTTTGTCCTTTGTACTGTCTCTATGCCATGCCACCCTGTCTTGGCACCAAGAACTATGAATGCAATTCTCTACAATATGAAGGCAAAAAAACTAGTGAGTTTTAAAATAGACTATGTAATATTTTGGGTTTTTTTGAAAACCAGCTGTATCTTCTTACCTGTGACATACACTATAACTATCCTCAGGTTCCACCATATAACCACTCTGCATGTGTAAGACAGGCTACTTTTCCTAACCTAGTGAAGAATTTCATCTTGACTTAATGTAATTTTTCATTTTACTAATTAAATACAAAACAGTCAAAAATATATGTGATATATAAATGCAATAAATTCAATTTAAAGTTAATTTGTAAGTGTGTTGTCCAGGTGCATTCTTTAAAGGAAAAGGAGCTCACACACTATGGTCCTTAGATTATTAAACAGGATTCATGAGCAAAAACAAATTCCCAGCCAGATACATGGGTGTATAAAAGTGCAGGGAATGCAATGTATGGTATTCCTATGAAAGAAGAGTCAGCACAACAAAGAAGAAGGATGTATGTGAGCACCAGGAAAAGAACAAGGTAAACTGACATCACAGAGGTCAGGAAAGAAGGAAATTTAATGCAGAAGAATCCATGTAGGTAGAGAACATTGTGATAGCTGTTGTTGTGACGATTTGTACAATGTTGCTATTAAGATTGTCACTTTTCTCTGTGAGTTTCCCCAGGCGACACTGTCAGCGAACACAGCCTCCAGGGAGAACCTGCACAGCAGCAGTGAAGGATGACACAAAAAAGAAGCAGTGGGAGGTGGGGAACTCTCACTAGCTGCCTACAGCAAATAAATAATTGAGAACCCAGCTTAGCCATTTATGGACATTTATCTGGCCTTATTCAACCTTGAAACTTCCTCATTTATCATATTCTGCTATTACACCAAGCCAGTGATTTTCCACTAAAAACAGTGGTTGTCAGTGGTGGTGGGAGAGCTATGGGGAGTCTTCTTTCTAATCCCATAGCAGCCTGATACATACACTAAATCACAATAAAATAACTTGGCAGAAAATGAAATATGGAAATGTGTAGAAATGTGGACATCATGGTTTCCAAAAGCAGACTCCCACTTTTCTGATTTCATCTCCTTGCTGAATGGCAACATCTTCAATGAGAGAGATAAGTTCTGGTCTACAAAGCACTTTTTAAATACTACTACTACTACTAATAATAATAATAATAATAATGCTTTAAAAATCAGTTTAAATGTCTTCTGAACCTCTTTTAAAAGTAGACAGCTCTTTTTGTACCATTCTATTTTTGTTTGTTTGTTTGTTTTTGTCTCATTACTCACCCTCCTTTTCAAACTATCCTAATAGACGACAGGCCTGCGTGCTTCTCTCCTGTTACCCTATGCATCTTACTGAGACTTCTCCCACCATATCAAATCTGTTTATCAAAATTGGCCTCATATTTACATCCAAGATGATTATTCACACAATTTCTCAAGTTTCTGTTTCTCAGAATTAACATCTGTTGCAGTTTTTAGATATTTTTCTTTATCATCTGTAACAATTAAAATAATTATTCATGCTCCAGTCTTCTCACTTCAGTGAAAAAATATACAGAACTCTACATTCTGGAGCAACTCAGTAGCTGTGTGTTGAAATAGTTTGAACCAGTTTGGAAGAGTGTGAGACTAAAACTTGTGGAAGTTCTGTCTGATTATACACAGCACAGAAAGTCTGTGTGGGGAGCTGCATCCGGTGACTTAGCGCAGAAGATCTTGTAAATGAGTTGTACTTCAAATTGATTACTGTTTGTCATTTCACAAGAATATTGTCTGAAGGGAGAATAGTGAATTCCCCTAAATGACATGCCGTGTTTGAAATTCTAGAAACAGAGATTTGAGGATTTAAGACTACTTTATAGTAATTATATTTCCGTGCCATCAGGATTCTGGCTGAGGAAAAAAATAAAGTGTCATTAATCCATGGGAGATATAGAAAATAGCAAGCTTGTGAAGAAAGCAATTACCATGAAGATTCAACTGCTGATTGGGGATCTTGATTTTTCATTTCCACTATGCATGCATGCATATAATCAATATTGCATGTAGAGTGATGTGATTGAAAACATTATCATAATCAGTACTTTAACAAATGCTATTTTAATTGATTTTAGTGCTTAGTCACTTATGGTCCAAATTTTTTTCTACTTCTACAAAATGTATTGAGAACTCTGACTTATTTATATTCATTGGACATTTACAAAATATTTTTTAAATAGTGGTTTGAAGGGTCAGCATTTCTGTAGTGACAATGCCCTCCAATTTAACTCTGTGTTTGTTATTCCACTTAACTGAGTTCGTATTTCTGTTTTTTGATTACTATACACTAGAAGACTAACAGCTGTACAAGTTGCCCTTCATTTTCTATAATAAATTTAGCTCCCTATCAAGGTATATAATTAAACTGGACACTACAATCTGATTATCTGCCAGATATAAATGAGTCACCCTGCTACCTTCAAACACTCATTTGCTGTGTCTATGATGAATTAAAACACTTTATTGTGCCTTGGATGCAAAAATGATAATAAAATCTTCATTCAGTCAGCACATATTTATTGAATGCTTGCTATGTGCCAAGCAATCTAATATTTGAAGAGCGATTTTCAGATAAATTTTACATATTTTTTCTATTGATCTTCAGAATACTTCTCCAATTTCTATAAGTAATAGCATTGATCTGGACTAAAAGATGAGGAAACAGTTTGCAGGGGAAATTGAATCCACGGTGATCATGTGGTGTAAGTGTCAATGTATCTCTGGACTTCTGAGCACTATCATTTAGTCCTTTTACTATAGAAGGATTTTTTCTCTTATTCTTTATCATCAGACCTCTTGTAATTACAGAAAATCTATTTTTTGATTTCTAAAGCAGTAGCCCAATTGGAACCTGATCAAAGTCTTGTTTCACAAATCTTTAACATGAAATAAACAAATGTCAGAAACATTTCTATAGAGAACTCTCTCCTGACCTTACAACAAGGGGGTGTTTAATGATACCCGTAGTTCTGTTTTCACTATATCTGTAATCATTTTCAGCATTCGCCTATAAAGTAATGTTTACCAATATAATAGTTTCTCATATATCTATTAGATGTGCACATTTTGCTTTGTAATGAAACATTTAAATCTTCTTTGTATAAGTTCCCTCATTTTACAGTTAGAAATAGCAAATTAGAGGCAAAGGCTAGGAAAAATGTGACCTGAAATAAAGCTCAATGTTTGCCGCTTCATCCTACTTTTTAATAAATATACTGAAGAAAGAAAACCCCCAGTAGGATGTAAGGTATAAGAGAAAAAAAATGTTTTTCTCTATTATTCACTGTTGTGTGGCTAACCCTACAGTCAAGCCTGACCCTAATATACATTCATTAAATATCAACTTGAAGTATGTAATTTTTAAAGTTTCTATTTGTTCTGATCCTTACCAAACTTTATGTAAGTCTGAGTTCTAATAGATAGAGGTCTGAAAATGGTAGTTGTTTTGAATTTACTCTAGGAAGAAGTGAGACAAACAAAAGGTAGCCGATCCCCATGCCATGTAGTCGGGCCATGTTATACCACACTAAACACCTGCTATACCAGTAACTATCAGTGACCTGAACAACACATGTCAAGCAGTGATATAAACACATTGGAAATACATGCTATTTATCCTGGTTTAGGACTTTGAAGATATGCATTATAAGAGGCAGCACAGATAAAAATTTAAGTCTAGTGCTGGACCTATATGATATGCAGTAAAGAGTAATTGCATCTGTATTTGACTTTTTTATCTCAAGGAGCTGAAAATTGTTTTCAAATATGACAGTGTAGTCTCTTAGTTTTTATGAAATGAAGGTTAAATATGTAGAGTATGTAGTGGCAATCTAAAACACTTTGAAAACAGTGTGAATCTGTTTCAAATGCAAATTTTGTCAATTACTTCATTTCTAAACTTGGCAAGTTCATTGGTGTTTATTTTTAATAACAAAAATAAATTTATATTGGTCTTTATAAAAATTTAAGACATGCAAATGGCCTATATATTTTTTTAGTTTCATTAATACATGTTTGTAATGCATAATGTTTACATTCCTTATGTGGAGTTGATACATGTATATACCACATTTTAATACTCTTTTACACCCTCATTCTCTGCCCATTATCAGCCTGATTCCATGTCTAGGTAACCTTTTATTTGACAAGGCTCTAGCTCCAAACTTCCTATTATTTATTTTTATTTTGATATTTATTCATTTATTTGATTTCTCATATAAAAGAATAATGAATAATTTGTTTGTCTAATTTATTCACCTAACATTGTGGTCCTAAAATGAATCTATTTCCTTACAAATCACTCGAGTTTATCCTTTTTAATGGCATAACTCTACTGTTTATACATTCTGCATACTTTTGTCCACTCATTTGTATCTTTGTCTTTTGGTAGAAATGTATTCAATTTCTAGGATTTAGCCTTAGATTTATAGGAGTTCCGCTGCTATAAACATGGGTGTGCTTGTATCACTGTAATATGATGCCTTTAACTCTTTTAGAAAAATAGTAGAAATAGAGTATGTGAGTCCAATTATATTTCTTATTTTGTCTTTTGAGGAAGTTATATATATATATTTCCATCATGGCTGGACTGCATTGTATTCTTATCAAATACATAGAATGGCTTATTTTACCTGTGGAGCTTTGCTAGCATTTGCACAGTGATTAAAAACATAAACCATGGTACTGGCACAAAAACCAGATATGAAGGTAAATGGAACACAGTGATGGATGAAGACACAACCCACAACCCCAAATATCACTCATTTGATATTTGATATACAGTTCAAAAACACTTACTGGAAAAAAGATTGCCTCTGTAGTTAGTGCTGCTGGGATTGAATCTAGACTCATCTGTCACCATGTACTAAGCTAAAACCAAAATAAATCAAAGAACTAAATGTCAAAATAGACATATTACCCTTTTGTAAGACAATGTGTTTTGAGGTCATATACTAAGGCAAGGACTTTGTGATCAAAACCCCAGTTGCACAAGACATAATACCAAGAACCAATAATTGAGGTAATATCAAATTTTTACACAGCAAAAGAAACTGACAACAGAGTAAAAAAGACAGCCCTTAAAGTGGGAATAAAATTGTTCTGGTTATTGCTCACATGATGGACTAATATCAGAAGTTCAGAAATGATTCAAAAATCAGACATTCCCCCAATACTTTTTAAAATTCAGGTAAATAGAGGATGAGTGAAATAAATAGAGAATTACTTGCAGAAGAAATACAAATGCCAGTGAATATATGAAAATATGTTCAACACTATAGACCTCTAGAGAAATGCAAGTTCTTTGAGATTTTTTACCAGAAAAATAATGAGTATCATAAAAAATCAGATAATAATAATAATTAGGAAGGCTAAGTTTATTTTTTTTCCTTTCAATATGAAGTTAGTAATAGAAGAAAATTTATTTTTTTATTGAAATCTTTATTGGTACATTACATATATGCATCATGATTGCACTCCATAATGTGGATTTGTACCAGTATAAGACATAACTTAATTCTTATTTTTTCCCATAGCCCTACTCACCCTACCAACCCCCTATATACATAAAATTTGTTTTCTTTCTTTTTTGTTATAATCTCATTAGTTTTCCTCCTTCACCAATAATAGGAGAAAACTTATAAGGTAGTAAAGAAGCATAACTTGAATTTCTTCACTGAGACACCCCTAGAGCAGATGCAATTGTGCAGCATGGGTACAGTTGATGTAAATATTTAAGTAAGTCATATGCCAGCAAGAGCTATGGTGTTCTTGAAGACCTGCCCATATGACTATGATTTGAACCCATGTGCCATAGTCAAGAGAAAATCCAAATTTATCTTGAATGTTGAGAATCCAGAAGGACTATGTATTCATGGGTACTCTACATCCAAAGAGCTGCTGTCATAAACTTTTGGAAAAGATCAAATAGTTTTAATTACCTAGATAAGGCATTCATAAGCTTTTAAAATCAAAACATTCCCCAAAATACATACAGAAGATACTGATTAAGACTCTATTTCAGTCTTAAATGAAGCAAAAAAAATAAGTTACATTAAATAATCAAATTAATTTGTATTTTAACATAGACAATCTTGCGTATTACTTTTACTTTTTGAGTTATCAAGACATTTTTGGCTTTTTCTGTCCTTTGCTCACATTGTTCTCTGATTCTCCAAGAATTTAATTGCTCACTTTTCCATCATTCTATATTATTTCCTCTTCTACCCACTTTCAAAATTTTTCATTACATAAGCAAAGCAGATTTGCTTGCCATTTATTGATTTTGGCAAAAATTTATGTTGTACTCATGAATTCAGAATTGCACATTTTATCACATGGAATTTAGAGAAAGAAGTAATCAATCCCCAAAGAATATTATTCAAATGTTACAATAGTATATTTTCCAGTTTATTTCTCTCAAGGCTAACTGCAATAGCGTATTTTAGAAGGACCAGAATTTTCTAACATGACTACTTATTACCATTGCTCAACTGTAGTTATCATTAATAAGCAATCATAGAAATCTACATTTTGTACTGAATCACCCTTCTAGCCCAAAATTTATTTCTATTGTCATATTTTTCCTCTTAAAACGGCAGTCTAAATTAAACTCCAAATGTGTGTATTTGTTTATAAAATATATCTGTCAATCTTTTGTGTATGATTTAACTGTCCTATAATTCTGTGGAGATTTCCAGTGCTCCAAACATTGAAGTATTTCCTATCTTTTGCAACTGTTCTGGTTTTTTTCTTACTTTTTGCTTATAATGCCTGACCTCATATCAACTGCAACATTGTTCTTCCATGCTTTCTAACTTTTGGGTAAGGATATTTCTTCTCTGAAGGCTTTATCATTTTCCCACTATACTTCTTTACCTGGTAACTGCCAATTTCCTAGGGGCAATTTCCATGTGAGCTTCCCATTTGTCAGTCTGACACATTCCTTTGGTTAGCCAAAAGATCATTTCAGCAAGCTAAATTGAAACTTCTCTGGAATCACTAATAAGAACTTCTCTAATTTTAATGTACCATACAAATGTATCCATGACAATCCATTTCCTTACATGCAGAGGTTCATGAGCTCCTTGGGATAATCAGCCAATTTTCAAATTATTCATTAACTAATCACTACTCGTACTTCCAGCTTTTACAATTTTACTTTTAATTTGTTTATGAAAAATTTTCTATAGAACTCATATTCACAAATACTGTCCCAAGTTAGCATACATGTTGTACTAGGCTAGAATAATTTCTGTTTGGGAAGACAAGATCACAAACACAGTCTTAACTCTAATTTCTATGCAGCATAGAGGACTGGACTCAGCGGGATCAGAGGTGTGGGATTTTGCTTCACACAGTCATCTAGGGGTCCTCAGTCCTTCCAGCTGGGTCTATACGGATTATATGTACAAGTCATATCCTTTTTATTCACTTTATACACAGAATTACTTATCATGTCTTCATATATTTATTTTTTATTGCTGGTTATATTGACCTAATGTGACAGAAAGTCTGGAAGATGCAGTTTAACTATAGTATCCAGAAATAGAAAAATATAATTATCCATCAATCCCAGGATATGTCACAACAGAAATACATCCACCCAAAAGGTGAATGTTCTTAATGAATAACAAAAAGATAATGTGTCAACAACAGTAACACAAGAGTGGGCATATAGAGATATAGTTCTATAAAGCCACTGTCCTGCTCCACAATTTAGCTACACAGGTTTCAATAACTTGTTTCCCATTCTTTCTCATTTTTCCGTTGTTTGTCTTTCACATGCTGCCATACTCTTTCAGTCTTTGCCTTTTAACTATTTTTTGCTTTTATTATCACAGAAAGGAAATTTTTTTTAAAAAACTACATGTGCCTATACATGTAGTAAACTACATGTGTTTCCCTATACCTGTATCTATCTTTCTCACTTCTGCATATGTTGTAATTTAATAACTACCCATTTCCCACTGCAATGACAATTATTCCAAGGTGTACAATTTTACATCACCATACCCCTTGGTATACAGACATTTGTTACACCAGCAACCTCACCTGTATGCCAATTTTCACATTTCTCTCAATGATCCTTTCATTTCACTTTGTCCCTCTACACAGTGAGAAAATGTTTTGAGAGGCTGCTCTGTGTAGCAGCCGCCGCTTCTCCAGATTTCAGGTACTCTTCAATCCACTTCGATCTGGCTTTTCCCCACAACACTGTAGAAGTTGATCTTCCCAGAGATTCATTTGATTTTGTTATGTCCAAAAGCAACTTTTCATTTCACTTACTACCTTGTATTTTATCAATATACTTGAAAATACAATCCCATTTTAAATACTCTTTTATTGATGCCTATAACTTTAAGCTTTTATTTTCCTCTTAACTTACAGATTCCTTTTCTTTGGTGCAGCTTTAAATATTGAATCTCTTTAGAATAGATTTTAGTTCCTTCTAACTCTTTCCTTTATAGTAATATCATGCTGAAAGCCTCCAAAAGGAAATCTATCATCAGTGATTTAAATAATATTTTATTTTTAATTTTTGATTGTTTAGATTTATGGCATAGAGGGTAATGACTCACTAGATTCATATTATATGTAATGATCAAATCAAGGTAGTTCATATTTACATCTCCTTAAACACTCTCTAAAATTTTGATTTGTACATAATGCCTGTATGTGTTTATTATATGGTATTTCAAAAAAAAAATATATATATATATATATATGTCAGTGTAAATAACACTTGATATAATTATCACTGTCATTATTTTGGGGAAGCATTCAACTTCTCCCTTGTTTTTATTTATAAAACACATGAAAAAATATTCTAACCTGTAGCCTTCTCACTATTCTACAGAAAAACTGAATATATTACTTCTATTTCTTGTTCTTTCTCCATATTTGTATGTTTTTTCAATTATTGTCAATAAGAAATAATCTAATGACGAATATTTTCCTTTATAATATACCAGATCAAATCAGTTGTGAACTCCTGGCTAGTCTATATCTGCATGTTCATTGTTGTAACTTACAAAGAACCTATGATAATTTTCTCAATACTCAAAACATAAAAACACATAAGTTTTTCTACTCTTCTTGAATGTATTATTCATTGCAGGATTTTTTCTTCTTCACTCAGTTTTCAGAATAGCTTCTTTAAGTCACGAATTTAATTTTGTCTTTCTTTTGCTTGGAATCCTTTATTTTCATTGAGAATAGAATGTATTTTGGGGGCCTAAGGCATTTCATTTTAGGAATGTGTCTTCCTCAAGTTTGCATTGTGTCATAGTCGTTTCCTACCCCATTGTCAGTACAGGAAACAAGTTTTGTTCTTTCTAGGCCCATTTTGCTGAACATTTTGCTTCTGTAACTGAGCATTTACTTTTGCTCATCTCAACTCTCACCTGGATTTTTTACCCTAATTCTTTTTTCTCAGTACCCATAAAAATATACAGCAGATGTTACATCATATTTAACTATATTATAGTTATTTTCTTCCACACTGAGACACTTGCAACTTAAAGCAAGAGAGTTTTATTTTGGCTCATAGTTACTTCCATGGTCCACCAGCTTCAGAATAAAAAGGAAATAAACAGCAGAATAGTAGAGTGGAGAGAAATCAATCACATCCTGGTGTCTAAAAAACAAATAGAAGAAAAGGAAACAAAAGGACAATACACATGTCCAAGTAATGTCCCCAGTGATCCAGCTGTTCCAAACATAATCTATATCTTAAAGGCAATTTGTCATATGATACATCTTCTAAAATTTTCATGTATGAATGCATGAAATCTCTGGGATCATTCCTGATATAAACCATAAACTTCTGACCCTGTTCCTCAAAAAACTCATCCACAACCTGATGTAAATTTCATGTAGTCCATGTGTAAGTGTTACAAAAATTCTAATAATTTTAGAATGATTACAAATTCCAAATCCAAAATCTCCTCTGAGACTCAAAGCAAGCTATGTGCTTGGAATCCTTGTAAAAGTAAATATTTCTAACAGACAGCGGCACCGGGTAATTGCTTCCATTTTAAAACAGAGGAATAAAGAAATGGAAGGGAATGAAATCAGAGCCATCAGAGCAAACACTTAATTTTGTAAATCCACGTCCAGCACCTTGGGCGAGGTGTGGCCAGACTGATCTCTATGGGATTTCGGTAGTCTTGCCCCTACAGCATTGCCAGTTTCATCTCTCATTTCCTCTTACCAGTCTTGTTACCGTTCACCACGTGAGTTTTCTCAGATGTCTTAATTTCTGGCGTCTCCAACTTCCTGGGGCCTCCTTCTTAGCTCCGGCTTCACTCATTGTTTCAGACACCGATCTCCAAGAGGAACACTGCCTGGACTTACATCCCTTCTTCTGAAATCTAAATGGAAGTCTCTTTGTTTTTTCAACATTTTCACTTTGTATGTCTATCTCTATAACCAACACCAGGTGGATGATACCAAAGGCTTCCGTCAGCTTCAGTAGTAGCCAGCTTCCTTTGAGTCATGGCTGCAGAAGTCTCTTAGTCTCTGCAAGACTGAACACCAGGAACTGAGTCCTGAGAAAGTAATTTCCTAAGCTGCTCTTTTCTTTGGAGAAGCTTTAGTCTTCACCATTGTCTTTGAACGTTAGTCTCCAATTCCTTCATGTTTACGATGTAAACTTTTGATGGCAGAAGCATTCTTCAGCGTTCTATCAGAGATTCACATCAGTAACTGCTGTGAGCTTTCTTGTTTTGAACTTTTTACTGCTACTGGATCCTCGGGATCTCTAGTGAGAGAGATAGCTAACTTGGATTCTCCTTCCTCTGATTCCATAAATGAGCAATGGGACTTTTTGCTCTGATCCTGTAAGTCTATTCAGTAAATCTCCTCTAAAATCACTTATATATTTTATATTTATTTAATGCTCTTCCATTCATCTTAATTATTGAAGACTAATTGATTTCTAAAATTTTCTAACAATCCATATTTCATACTTGTAGTTAGTCTTGTTTTAAATAATATGCAAATCATATTAATCTTAATAGTAATTTTAATATATTTAACCCATAATGCTTCTGAGTATAGTTATATAGTAGAAAACTTGTGCCATTGAACTCTTGTTCAGGAGAATTATTTTGAAAACTAAAATTAAAAACATTAATAAGTTCTTTTTACAACCATTTCTTAGTTGTTAATTCTGTTTGACTTCTGCTAAAGGTCATTCAATTTTTCCCCTTTCTCCATATTATAAAAATACATTTCTTACCAAATACTTATTAATAAACAGATTAGTTAGTTTTGGAATGCCTTAAGTCTGAACATTTTAAGCAGCAGTTTTGTATAAAGTTTGATTTATTCTTACCATAAGTTAGCTTCTGTAAAAAATGGAGTTTGGGGAAAATAACACTGCATGTACTTGCCTGACCTCCTTATCTAAGGACTTCTCTTGAGAGCAGTTGGGAATTCAGTAACATTCTTATAGATGTGATAGCGGTTGTTTAAGCTTTCTAAGTATATTTCACCAAAACAGTAGATAACAGCTTGTGAGTATTAAACTGTTTCCTATATCTTCATTTAAACTTACAGGATTATAAGAGATAGCTACTTTCTTAAAATTTAAATTTTTATTGTTACATTATAAATACAGATCACCATCATCACATTCAACATTGAGAGTTTGTATGAGAATATGATGTGATTTGACCTTCATTTTCCCCATTCCTGCCCCACCCTGCAACTTTCCACCCCTCTATACATAAGCTTTGTTTCCTTTTTTTTTTAAAATCACTATCATATTCTCTTTCCCCTCACACTCTCTTTCCTTTTAAATATTTTCTATTTCACAATTTTAACTGTATATACTAGAGTTCATTTATATCTTCATTTTCTTCTATTGGAGAAAAAAATACGATATTACACCTCTGTGACTTATTTATTTCACTTCTGGGGATGTCCTGAAGGTACATCCATTTGAGGATGAATGACTCAATCTTATCATTTTTAATGACAGGATAATATTCCATTCTATAAAAGAACCACATCTTTATCCTGTCTCCAGTCGATGGGCATCTGGGTTGTTTCCAAGATTTAGCAAAGCTACTTTTATTATCATCTAAAAAAAACCTTCTGATTCAAAAGAATATTTATTTTGCATAAAGTCAGTCAGCTAGTGAATAGACCCAGGTTATAATGCTATACTTTGTGACAACCAGCCCCTTATCCTAACTAATTCATTTTATAACATTTTGTTATAAAACAAAGTTTGTTATAAACTTGTTACAAAACAAGTTGTTATACTCAAATGGTGTAAGTTGGATATTTTATACAATGAACATTTTATCTGATTTTCTCCTGGAATTTGTCTTAATCTCAATTAAAAAATTCAGAACCTAGATATATATAGGCAACAATATATAAAAATAGTTTATTTACTTTGAATTTTTTGAAAGTGTCTATAAGTGATTTACTGAAAATCCATTAACTTATTCTTAGTTATAAATCTAACACCAGATATTATTTTGGAAAATATTCTAAAACTTGTAACATGTGTCTGAAATTAAAATATTCACCCAGAGAGTTAGCAATTATTTCTCCATCCAAATTTAACCTTTGTTTGTCTTCATTCTTAGGATGCTACTTCCTCTCTAGGAACTATTAGTGTTTGTCAGTGAAGGTATTTATTACACATCTAGGAAGAACGCTTTAATATTAAAGTTGACACAAGTTGACCTTTATATCTTGCCATTTCTCATGACCCAT
>PVIR01027764.1:0-22615 GCA_004026965.1 Petromus typicus | reverse complement strand
TATGTATGTATGTATGTATGTACATATGTATGTACTTTTTGGTACTGGGGATTGAACTCAGGAATTGAAGCTTGTGAGCAGGCATGATGCCACCGAGTTATATCCCTAGCTCTATTATGTATTTATGGAAAGTAGGGCCGGGGACTTAGCTCAGTGGTTCCGGTGCCTGCCTTACAAGCGCAAGGGCCTGAGTTCATCCCGGTAACCACATACAACAATGCCAGGCGTGACTCACACCTCCCAGCACTTGGGAGGCAGAGGCAGGAGGATTGCTGTGATATGAGTTTGAGGCTGAGCTCAGGGCCAGCCTGAACTACAAAGCGAGACCCTGTCTCAAAAAAAAAAAGAAAAAAAGAGGGAGAGAGAAAAAACTATATTGTCACAAAATTTCTTCTTTCTATAATTTAATAATATTGTTTCCTTCTTCACTAAAATATGAATAAGAACTTAAGGGCCGAGGACTTAGCTCAGTGGTTCCATGTCTGTCTGGCAATCACAAGGTCCCAAGTTTGATTCCTGACACTACATATCTCAGTGCCAGGTGTGGTGGCTCACGCCTGTAATCCCAGCACTCGGGGAGGCAGAGGCAGGAGGATTGCTGTGAGTTTGAAGATTGCCTGGGTTACATAGTGAGTTCACGGCCAGGCTGAACTACAAAGTGAGACCCTGTTTCAAAAAAACTAAAAAAAAAAAGAACTTAAATTTTTAGCAAGACAGTGTACTAATTCTCTAGTTTACAAATGACTCATCAGAAAATTCTTTAAAAAGTACAGACTTTCCCTGGCATACCCAGTGTTCACAGTTATCCGGATATACTACTGTTAGTCAACTGGAATATGCTTAAATGAGCATTTTCAAAAGGCTCAACTTTCTGGTGAAATGCTCTTGAATCAAAGCCTTACACAATAATAACAAACATTTATTTGAAGCTTCACATGCGTTTACCCTGAATCTCTGTAATGAAATTCCTGCTGTCTGTTTTATTTATTTAATTAATTAATTAATTAATTTATTGAGGCAGGGTCTTGCTTTGTGGTTCAGGCTGGCCTTGAGCTCACTATGTAGCCCAGGTGAGCTTCAAACTCATACTAATCCTCCTGTTTCTGCCTCCTGAGTGCTGGGATTGCAGGTGTGAGTCACCACAGCCAGCACTGTGGTATGTGGTTACCGGAGATTGAACCCAGGACCTTGCACTTGCCAGACAGTCACCAGAACCACTGAGCTAAATTCCTAGCCCCAGCTGTCTGTTTTACACATGGAGAAACTGATACACAGAGGCTGAAGTGACTAACTTATGATGTCACAGCTTGTAAGAACCAGAACCAACAGATGAACCTACACAGTCAGATCCGTATGTAAGCACTGCACTACAGGTCCTCTCTCATCAGAGGACTGGGGCTGTCCTTTGATCCTACTTTATTATCAACAGACTTTGTTAGACTGTCAATGTCATTTTTAAAAAGGGGCCTCGTGGGCCAGGGAGTTAGCTCAGTGGTTCTGCGCCTGTCTTGCAAGCATAAGGGCCTGGGTTTGATCCCTGGTAACCACATACCCTACTGGGCGTGGAGACTCACGCCCAGCAGCAATCAGTACCACATACCACAGTGCCAGGCGTGGTGGCTCACGCCTGTAATCCCAGCACTCGGGAGGCAGAGGCTGGAGGATTGCTGTGATGTGAGTTCAAGGCTGAGCTCAGGGCCAGCCTGAACTACAAAGCGAGACCCTGTCTCAAAAAAACCTAAAAAAAAAAGGGGGGCCTCGTACATTATCACCTCAAGGGAAAAAAATGATGTCTTTGCAGAAAGCACCTGACCTCTGGCAACTTACTCCAGATATAATAAGATCACTGCCTCCACTGGGGCGCGCGTTGAAGGCCCAGCCCTAAGATTCTCACACATCTAACAGCGTCACTCACGTGATCCATCAGATAGAAGTAGCTGGAGGCAATTTCCGTGCACAGTGAGGAGTAGGGCACCTTGTCCAGCTTGTCTGCGAGGCTGCGGAAGGTGAGCAAGGCCTGAGTTACAACGGTCTCATCTTTGGATTCGAAGGCAGACAGGATGGATGTTAATAAGACGCTGACATTTTCTATCTACATAGAAAAGGAGGAAAATGATGGGGAATTTGGAGCTGGAAGAAGACTTGGGTCGGCATTTAGTTTTCTTTGAAATATATTTATGGAAAGGCAAGCTTTATTTGAAGATCTGCATATATATGTGAATTGATGTTATTAAGGAAGTTTTCCTCAAATGGTTACAATTTATGAAACCATAAATCTCATTGTCTCCTTTTGGTCTGCCTCTGAATTTAGTTGACTGACATCATTATTCACAGTCTGCGCTCGCTGCTTAATTTCAGAGACGCGTCTCTCAAATCTTGGGGGTGCCACTTCCCACTTCCCTGGAAATTTCTTAAATTACTTTCAGCGACAAAAGGAGGTTTTCATCTGCTGCCCATCCTGCTCCAGCGGAAGCAAAATCACATCCTGCAGTTTTCTTTTTTAAAATTGTGGCTGTTTGTAAAATGTACAAAAGAGGAACTTAGTGTTCAGCCTTTAAAAAGTGCTTTTGACACAGCTAGGGGATAATGTTCACCGACAAGAATAGAGTATAATCTCTGTCCGCTACAACAGTAAATTCATTTTAATTTTTTCATTAAAGAATTATTTTTATTATTTCTTCAAAAGAAGCTATTAAAAAGTCTATAAAAAATAGTGAAGACAATGAAAAAGCATTTTAAAATTCTGGGCCGATATGACACATCTTCTGTGATTCCCGGCTAAGCATTAAATTCTATAAGTCAGGATTTCTGACTGATTTTTTTATTTATTTATTTTTATTTTTATTTTTTTTGATTTCTGACTGATTTTGATATTTGGATAGGAGTTTATTAGAAGACACAAAGATTTAAAGGTTTTTTTTTTTTTTTTAATTGCAGGCATGGGGTGTGGCTCCATTGTATAGCACATGTTTAGCATGCACAAGGCCCTCTGTCTGACCCCAGCACAAAAAACAAAAGAAATAAATTCTCTGTTTTCACCTCAGTTAAGTTTTGAAAAGGTACACATTTGTTGCCAGGCACTAATGACAAGATTAATCTGGAAGAAAGAGAATTATGAGCTAGAAGTACCCGGTCAGCTGTTCCACACAACTAACTAAAATGTACTCATATTTTTCCCTTACATTTTAAATAAAAGTACACATTTACATATGGTAAAAAAAATGTTCATGGTACATAAAGACCTAGAATAAGAAGCAAATATTCTTCCATAACACAGTGGATTTGACTCTTCAGAACCCTGTCTTATGAGTAATTCACTCCTTAAAGGCGATGGTACACCTTTTATCTGCACATACTTCTCAGGGCTGTGCAGCTATGCTGGCTTCTCACGTGATCTGTGTCACACAGTGAAGCCACCCAGCCTTCTTCCCAGAGACTGTTCAAAGGCACCATGCGCACACTGCACAAACACTTCAGATGCTGCTGGATCTCCCCGTAGGGTTCCAGAGTCTGGGTGTCACTGCGGGGTGGCAGCCCCAGCTGCCAGCCGCAAGTCCTTGGGGGAAGGGAGGCTTCGGCCAGTGTGGAAGGAGGCGTGCTCAAGGAGGTGAACTAAAAATACTCTCCTGCTTCCTGGAAGGCCTGAGCTTGCCTGTGGAAGTCCATGTCTCAAGTGAATTTTGCATGCATTTCTTTTGTCATGTGGCAGTCAGGTGAATTCTTCAGCAGGGGGTTTGTGTTCCACTGCAGACTTTGGATCTCTAGCTGCAGTGTGTCAGGGGACCTCGCTGACTAAGAGGAACGCTAAGGAGATGCGCACCTCTGCAGCTGTCCCCGGTTGTCATTTAGTTTGTACGCTTCTGGGACTGACATCCTGGCACTGGCTTGAAACAGTCATTTGTCAACATCTCGAAAATTTTGTATATCAGTTGTTAAAAAATGTTGCAATGTGAAGTTAAATTATATAAATTTATAATACAATAAAACCAAAGGTAATACTTACAAAAGATCAATTCCTAAGCCTTTTGATATATTTTACATATTTTTACACTGGAGGTTATTTGTGTGTGTTGTATCTGCACCATAGGAATATTAAACAGTGTGCACATTGGCCCCTGTCCATGTTTAGTGACACCCGTGGGTGTGGCTTTCATCTCCAGAGAGCATTTCCAACGTGGTGCTGGCAGGACGATCACCAAGAGCTTGAAGCCAGCCAGTGAGGTCTGCCTACACTACAAAACAAGACTCTGTTCCTCAAAAAACCAAAGCAAACAAAATGAAACAACCCAAAACAACAACAACAACAGCATGTAGAAATATGCTTATATTTATCAGACTTGAAAGACAGCAAGTATCAATATGATTCCAAGGGAAACAATGTAAGACATTGAAGCCCGATTTGAGCTGACACTGGAATCACCAGAGGACTTTTTAAGACATAGACTGCGGGCTCCAGGACAGAATTCCTAACTCTGCAGATTAGGGCCAGAAACTACATTTCCAGTGAGTGTCTGTCCAGGTGCTCTTGTATTGGTGATCAAAAACATGCTCACTGGGCTGGGGAGTTAGCTCAGTGGTTCCGGCGCCTGTCTTGCAAATGCAAGGACCCGGGTTCGATCCCCGGTAATCACATACCATACTGGGCGTGGAGACTCACGCCCAGCAGCAACCAGTACCACATACCACAGTGCCGGGCGTGGTGGCTCACGCCTGTAATCTCAGCACTCGGGAGGCAGAGGCAGGAGGATTGCTGTGATGTGAGTTTGAGGCTGAGCTCAGGGCCAGCCTGAACCACAAAGCAAGACCCTGTCTCAAAAAACAAAACAAAACAAAACAAAAAAACATACTCACTGATGGTCCAGGGATTTAGCTCAGTGGTTCCAGTATCTGCCTTGCAAGCACAAGGTCTCGAGTTCGATCCCTGGTAACCACACACCACAATGCCAGGTGTAGTGATTCACACCTGTAATTCTAGCACTCGGGAGGCAGAGGCAGGAGGATTGAGGAGTTCAGGACCAGCCTGAACTACAAAGTGAGACCCTGTCTCAAGAAACAAAACATACTCACTGATATAAAACATGACATACATAAACTGCTATGGCGTTGAGCGGGGTGAGGCTCCTAGGTATCAGCAGAGTCAGTGAAGTTTGACTTGGGTTCGTCAGTGAAGAAAGAGAAAAATGTGAGTTTGTACCAGTGACAGAGGGAGGTGCTATGAGTGTAGGGAAGGCTCGAGCAAGTGCTTGGAGGTCCAGGCTCCGTGTGCATGTATTGGCTGGGAATCTAGCTCACTTGGTCATGGTTTAGACCAGAAGGACAGTGTTTGTGTGGACGGTGGAACCACAGTGAGAAGTGAATTGTGGGTACAGCGGGTGACTGTATGGGAAATATTTATAAAGAGGGTGATGAAGCCATTATTGTGAGGTACATCCTTTCCATTCAACAATTTATTGCAAAGTATCATGTTTTGATATGAATAGAAATAAAAGAAAAATCAATGGTTTATCATAAAAGTTACTGAGCAATATCAAAATATCATGTCCTGACTTTAAGTACTGCCAGATACAAATCCCACCCACATACCTTATTGACCACTGGGGCCATGTTGGTGATTTTCTGAAGGCTCAGTTTGCTAATTTCAGGGTTGGAATCACTGACCCACTTTCTGAGGAGGACCAAAAATAATTCTGGGAGTGGGTCCTTGAAGAACTTATCCAGAATCTGAATAAAACAAAACAAAATAAAGTCAGTTAATGAGTAGAGTCAGGCCACAGTGTGTGATTTATGTCTATCATGAGGGTCACATATTCCGGCTCACAGAAGTGGAGACAGTAATCAATGTGCTTTGTTTCCATTTTGATAATTTCTCCATTGTTGCAAACTAAATGGCCCAGTTTAAATTACCCTCTTTGCCAGCTGTAGTGATGCATACCTGCAGTCCCAGCACTTGGGAGGCTGAGGCAGGAGGATCACCAAAAAGTACAAGGCTAGCTTGGACTACACAGTGAGTTCAAGGGCATCTTGGACTACATAGCAGACCTTGTCTGTAAGTAAATAAATCAATAAATAACCCTCCTCTTTGGATTATAGTCAGATAACTGAGTTTCTCTATAAGGTGTTCTGTATACACAAAAAGTCAAGGCCTTTTTTGGCCCAGGCACTGAGCTAGTAACTGGACGGTACAGTATTGAGGAGAAGAGTCTCAGTCCGTGGGCTTGTGGTGCATATAGAGGATCTGGTGAGACCGACGCCACACAGCGAGACGCTGCTCCGCACTATTCTGAGGGAAGCAGACTTGTTCACTGTGACCGGAATTGGGATGAAAAGCTACAAGATGCCACAGAAGCATTTCCAGGAAGACTGAATTCAGACTGGATGGTGTACATTTAATTTGGAATAGAGCAGGCTGCACTCCAAAGATAGGAAGACCAGTTGGGGTGGATCCTGTCTTAGACAATGAAATGAGAGAGAAAAAAAGAAGGAAAAGCAAGAGAAAGAGGAAAAGACAGATTCTTAACAAAAGTCTAGCAAACCAGTTTTCAACTATATCTAGCTTTTGGAATATAATTGCAATGATATATTAAATTTTGTGAATGTATCATTAGTAAGTTATATAGAAAAAACCTTATATTTTAACTGTTAAAAGGTAGTCAATAAAATTCAGTTTTCAGTTACAACCATGAATAGAATGATGGCTAACATAACAGTTTCTTTCTTTCTTTCTTTTTTCTTGAGACAGGGTCTCACTTTGTAGTTCACAGGCTGACCCTGAACTCACCATGTAGCACAGGCTAGCCTGAATTCACAGCAATCTTACTGCCTCTGCCTCCCGAGGGCTGGGATTACAGGTAACAGTTTCTTTCTAATAAAAGCTAACTAGGTCAATTGTAAAGTAAGAGACACCTTTCTAGTAAATGCACAATGAAATAAGAATGTAGCATTATCCCTGGGACTACTGAAAACTGTACAACAGCCAGGCGTTAGTGGCTCATGGCTATAATCCCAGCACTCGGGAGGCAGAGGCAGTAGCATTGCTGTGAGTTTCAGGTTTGCTTGGGCTACACAGTAAGTTCAGGGCCAGTCTAAACTACAAAGCGAGACCCTGTCTGAAAAAAAGAAAGAAAGAATGAAAGAAAGAAAGAACAAACGAACTGTGCAACATGTCCTGATAAGGCCTCTATTCAGCCCTCTGCGGCAGTAGCTGCACAGTCATCATGGAGAGAGCTGCTTTGGTGAGGGCTCTTTGGCATTACTAAGAACGGTGAAAATCCTTCTGGAGATCAAGACTGAGGAGGGCTGTTTTGAGTTCCGGCGGCAGACTTATCAAAAATGACTATAGTTCCAGCCGGAGAAAGGCCCCTTCTCCTATGAACTTGGCTACTGTTCTGTTTGACCTTGGTCCTACCGTGGCACCATCTAGCAAAGAGCCCAGAAGTCCTGCCTACTTATACCTCAGGAAACACACCTGCTTGCCAACTGGGGACAGTGCAGTGACCCTATGAAACAACTCTGTGCCCTCATCGATCATGCCTGCTTCGGGACATGCCCCCGTGTGATCATGTGAGCAGGCCTGCTGGCCTCAGTCCCCGGAGCAGGCCTGGAACAGCAGAGCAACTTGACTCTAGTCTCTTTCAGCTGCAGTTTGGGACAAGTCTTGCCTACGCAGGGACCCGGTGGGGACGTGCCCATCGATGCACCCTGAGGCAGGCCTGAAGACCGTGGTCTTCACCCTGGGCCCTGAAGCAGAGGTCTCATTTCACTTCCACTCATCCAGGCCTTTGGGGTCTGTCCTGCTCAGGGGCCCGCCCACTGTGACAGCTGGGATCCTCCCACGGCCATGGAGGGAGCCATTCCCATTTACAAGCTTGGTAATGGGTCTGCCAACTGTGCCCCCAGAAGCAGAACCTCAACCCTGTGCAAACCCTATTAACCAAGTTGGGTCCAGAAGCAGTTCAGCTTCATTGCACCCATGGACCACACAAGCGTCATGCCTGCTTGAGCTCAGAAAATCAAGCCCGAGAACAGGACCTTATCTGTCAAAACTAGTGTGCAAAAACCAGAAAGGGTTATTTGCTATTTTAAACACATAGATGCCAGTGCAGTGAAGAATCAGGCAAACAATTAGAGAAAACTAATAAAGTGATAATAAGCCACCAAAACAAAAACAGGAAAAAACATAAAGGGTACGTAGCAACTGCCAGGCAGAATTCACAACAAAACAACATAGACAACTCAATAAAATTAGAAAAACAACGTGCGAACAAAGCGAAAAGTTTAATGAAGAAATAAGTACCACACGACATATGTAGATTAAAAAATATGACATATACTAATAGAATTAAGGATAAAACAATCTTTTCAAAAGATGAAGAAAAAGAATGTGACAAATATGTCAAAGGTTCTCAGAAGATGAGGGAGAAAGGGGCTCTCGCTGAGCACGTGGGAGACCAGGCATGCCAACCTCTAATAGCAAAAGACACCAATAATCTTGAGAGAAGAGAGTGATTAAATTTCACTAAACCTCATCGGTTATATTAGTGATGCTAATGTAAATCTGGGCAGTTTGTAAATTTCTCTTGAATGTAACATTTATGGGAGATTTTACTATGTCTTGTTAGATCTATTTAATATGTATATATATATATTCAACTGTCAATAAAATGAACATAATGAATCAAAGAATAAGAGAGGCAAAAGGATTAAGCACCTTTGAGAAACAGGAGTGTTCAGTTAGAGTGATTCACATGCACCTCGGAAAGCTTGAGAGGTACACCGGGTAGTGTATGAGTCTTTCACAGCTTAGTAACTATTTGCCATGTTGTCTGAAATCATCTCATATATTTAAAAAATATTGGGGGGCCAGGGATTTAGCTCAGTTGTTCCAGCACCTGCTTTGCAAGTGCAGTGGCCCGGGTTTGATCCTCAGTAATCACATACAACAATGTTGGGTATCGTGGCTCACACCTGTAATCCTAGCACTCAGGAGGCAGAGGCTGGAGGATTGCTGTGAGTTCCAGGCTTGCCTGTACTACATAGTGAGCTCAGAGTCAGCCTAAACCACAAAGTGACACACTGTTTCAAAAAAATAAAATTGAATATCACACCTTTACAACATGACTTTTACGGAAAAACTTATGTCTAATCAGATCATTTCAATCTATACAACATTTTTTTTTTTTTGAGACAGGGTCTCGCCTTGTAGTTCAGGCTGGCCCTGAGCTCAGCCTCAAACTCACAATCCTCTTGCCTCTGCCTCCCAAAAGCTGGGATTACAGGCATGAGTCACCATGCCCAGCACTGTGGTGTATGGTTCACCTTGTATGTGTTTACTGGGATCGAACGTGGGCCCTTGCGCTTGCAAGACAAGTTCCGGAACCACTGAGCTAAATTCCTGGCCCTTATACAACATTTTTTTGTGTGCGTGAGCCAAACGACTTCCTCAATGTGCTTGACTTGATTACGACACTGTACTAGCTGATGTAAAAATTCATATTCATATGCTTCCATATCTTCATTTTCCTGAGTTTTTTGGATAATTCCTATTTGTTCCCAAGAGAATCTGAATGACCATGTAGACCCAGCTGTCACTTATGGCTTCTGGAAAACCTCATCTTCCTTGATATGCTTTAGCAAGTGTGTAGAATGGATATGTTCGTGCAAATCCACACCCTCTTGGAGAAGAGAAAAGCCAGCTTCTAGAGCAAGCTAACGGGGTAACTCCATAATCCAGAAGGAGCTCTTCCCCACCTTCTAGTGTTATTTTATTCCTTTTTAAGTCTTGATCAAAACAAATATTTTGAAGAGGAGACAAGAGGCTACAGTGTTAAGCCAAGATAAAAAAAGAAAATGAGAGGGCTGGAGATTTAGCTCTGGTTCTGGCATCTGCCTGGTAAGTGCAAGGTCTCGAGTTCGATGCCCGGTACCATACTTCTCAGTGCCTTGGTGTGGTGGCTCACACCTGTAATCCCAGCACTTTCAAAGAACAGGCAAGAAGATTACTATGAGTTTGAGGCCAGCCTGGGCTACATAGTGAGTTCAGGGCCAGCCTGAACTACAAAGCGGGACCCTGTCTCTCAAAACAAACAAAAAAACAAAACCCTCAAAAGTAGAACAGTGTCTTTCAGTTTCTTGTTGCAACTCACATTGATGAAGAACATCACTATGATGATGTACTCTTCTGACCTCCTAGGACCTTGTACTAAGATCTTGTGGAGGTAACATAAGGTTTCTGGAAACTGTGGAAAGTTATGCTCACAGAGAGTTCTGTAAAGAGAATGAGGCACTGAATCAGCAAAGAAGAAAACACGTTCTGTGTCAACAAACAGTGATAGTGACCAAGAGATAAACTGGGGTGATGATGCACGCCTGGAATTCCAGCTCTCTGGGTGGCAGAAACAAGAGCACTGCAAGTTCAAACGTGGCCTGGACTACTTAGTGAGATCCTGTCTCAAAATTAAAAAAAAAAAATTAAATCCATATATAGATGGAGGTATAGCTCAGTGTGAAGGCCCTGGGTTCAAGGTTTAATTCTTAGTAGTGGAGGAAAAAAATATGAACATTAGCGTCATGGTTTTTACCTCCCAGAGTAAAAGAAAACATTAAATCTCCTAGTTTTAATGTGCCTGCAAACTACCTGGGGACTTGTTAACTTGTTAACTGAGTCAACCCCACCTGAGGCCTTGCAACTCTGTAGGTCAAACTTTGGGTCAGAAGAGTCAAAGATTCCAAGGACAGAGCGGACACTGAGCTACTGACCTCTTGTGGGGTGCAGAGGTACCGCACTTTATATAGTAAGGTGTGTTTCTGAAAGGAAAGTGCAAATAAGATGTCTTTTTTTTGAGACAGGGTCTCGCTTTGTAGTTCAGGCTGCCCCTGAGCTCAGCCTCAAACTCTCATCACAGCAATCTTCCTGCCTCTGCCTCCTGAGTGCTGGGGTTACAGGTGTGAGCCACCACACCCAGCCCTATGGTATGTGGTACTGATTGCTGCTGGGCCTGAGTCTCCACACCCAGTATTGTATGTGGTTAACCTGGGATCGAACCCAGGTTCTTGTGCTTGCAAGACAGGCGCCGGAACCACTGAGCTAAATCCCCAGCCCTGTTTTGTTTTGTTTTGTTTTTTGAGATAGGGTCTCCCTGTGGGTCCAGGCTGACCTTAAATTCACAGGAATCCTCCTCCTTCCGTCTCCTAAGTGCTGAGATTACAGGTGTGAACAAACACACCTCGAAAGATGTATTTTAAAAAGTATCATGAGCCCTCGGACCACATAGACTTCATTCTCTGGGTCAGTTACAATGTCACATTAGTATATCATGTTGACAAGTCCCTATATCTTAATCTTATTCAGAAAATTTGATTCCTATAATCAGAAGCTTGCAGGGCCAGAGATTTAGCTCCCTGGGGCCACCATTTGCCTGGCAAGCACAGGGTCATGAGTTTGATCCTTGGTACCACACACACACACAAAAGCTTGTTATTTATTAAAGGATAAAGTGAGAAACCCCCCTTTCTCATTAAAAGAAAGAGGAAATTTCTTTTTCATTTTATTCCCCAGATCTGTTTGGTTTATTGAGCACAGGTCTTTACCAGGCTCTTGTAAGCAAGGGTACAGGACTGTCTAATGTCTGCGGGGCAGGAAGGAGCTACATATCAGAAGGGAAGAAACACAGGACTCACCTCAAGCTCTCCACATGAGAAAGACGACTGTGTTCTACAGTCCAAGAGTAACTGGCTCTCAAGTAACATGGAAGGAAAGTGGACAATACCCCTGAATACAACCTCTCCAAATAACTGAAGATATAGACATCAAATAGTAATTTAAATAATTCAAACTGACTCAGATGCTGCACTCCTGAGGAGTCTGCCTGCGGGAAGGTGGAGGCCACGCCTCCCAAGAGAACCTTCTGTCCTTACCTGGTAATGAGGTTCACCCCTTCATAGTAATAGTATGTTTGGTAAATATGGTTCCAGTAGTAATTCTTTTGTAGAACAGCAACCACGTCTTGCAGTCCGGAACAGTTTAGCAGAATTCTCAGCGCCTCCTGGGCTTGTCTAAGGACCCAGAAAAGCCCATCATCCTGGGACAGGGACCTTCACAGAACTAAGTCCACATGCCCTGGCTTTTGGCCCATCCTAGTCCGATGCAGGTTTTGAGAAACAGGATGTTTCACAAGAGGGCAGTGATTAAATTCTTTTATCTCCCTTGATTAGTAGGACAAGAAGTTACATTAAAATGATAGCACATAATATCTAGGATTAATCGTAAAGGAGCTTACTAATTTTTAGCTTATTTGCAATAGATGTCTAAGAAAATAATGACTTGCAAAAGATGTCTGTTTTTTTGCATGGAGGCCATTAATATATAGAATATGTTCTCTCCTCAGAGTGATTGTCTATCTGCTTAAAGCCTGGGGAGCGGCCTGCATCATAATAAAACCGACTGCTTTAGAGGTCTCCGTGTCCAAACAGGCAAAGAAACTAGCTGACAGCTGCCCAGCGAGTTCCCCGGAGGGCAGCACTAGCAGCTGCATTCTCTTGGGCAGACAGGAACCCTGAGCTTCCCCAGAGGACAGGGGACCCGTCGGAAGCCATACATCCATGCTCAGCCCTAAGGCAACATTTCAGTTCACCACAAGCATCTGTGCATACTGCTTCCTTGTATGGGTACGGTGACCTTGAGAGGTCACCGTGGGAGAACGAGTTTGGCTTGTGGCCTAGTCCCCTTCCCTTACAGAGGTGATAGGGACACAGCAGCAACAAACAGGGCTTTGCAGCTGGAGTTATTTTCACACGCGCACGCGCGCACACACACACATAGGCTATGTGACATCCGGGTTCTCAGGATGGTTACTTTTCAGAAGACCCGCCCTTTAGAGGTGACAGGACTGTCACAGAGGAACGCTCCACACCCAGGACTGCACAGACCCCACCCGAGCCCAGGGAGTGGCTCTGCAGTAACCCGCACTCTCACACAGGCCTGTCCAGTGACTGCACTCTCAGCTGACTGATGTAGAGGAGCTGAAACATGAGGCCCATCAGGATCTCGGGGAAAAGCTGGGCCACCGTTTTCTTATAGGAATCCATAGGCAAAAGCACGCACAGGGCCTGGGATGCCTATGGAAGAAGGAAAAGGGTATTACAAAGGGAAGCCTCTCCCTGTCCACGCAGCCGTATGCGGGAGAGGAAGACAGGGTCTCTGCAGCCTCCCTCATCCTCTTTGAAGGCACCACAAACCATGCCTGCCTATGCTCTCAGCAGCAGCAGCTGTGCCCCAGGGTCATGCCAAGCATTCTCACGCAAGGTGCTTCCAGGGCACAATTCAATGTCCCTGGCTGCCACACCGGGGCAGGGGCGAGCAGGCTGGCTGTCAGGAGGGTATACATCCCAAGTTCCCCTTCATATATGGTGTGAAGGACAGTCCTGCTAACAACCCAGGCCTTCCCTGTGCTCAAATGCCCCAAGGAAATGGGACAGGTGAGGGAAGGTGGCAGGTTGTCCACAGACCGCTGGGAGCATGGACTTCTGCAGTACCACCCACAGCAGAAATATACTTCCTAGCTCCTCGCATTTATCAAGCACAACATTTATTTATGTGTTTGTTTAGTTGAGACAGAGTCTTGCTAAGTATTCCAAGCTGGACTTGAACTCACTGTGTAGCCCAAGTGGACCTAAAACTCTCACCAATCCTCCTGCCTCAGCCTCCTGAGTGCTGGGATGACAGGTGTGTGCCACCACATCATATTTCTCTGTAAGACTTGAATCTACTCCCAGGTACGACGACTTGGATCTTTGGACTCAAGTGAAATCAGGCCTTCACATTCTACAAAACTGTAGGGCTGAGCTAGCAGCTGCCTGGCTGGTTTCATCTTCTCTCCTCACCACTTCGCTCGGCTCACTCTGATCCTTCCGCCCTCATGTGCCCGCTGACTTCCACTCCCACCGAGCTTTTGTTGTCCCTCCTGTCCCTCTTGGGTAAGTGCAAGCATCACTCTCACCGGGTGCAGCATCCAATTACATGTCGCCTCAGCCTAGAGACTGGGCCTGACCAAGCACCTATCCCATCTCTGTCACTTCCTCTCCCTCAACACTGCTCTAGATTTCTTCAGGTGTCTGACACGTTGTGTTCGCCCTGCCTCTGTCTCTTAGCAGGATGTGACCCCAGTGGTCAGGGTGTAGCACACTACACACTCACACCCACAACCACACAACACATGTCCCGGGCCAGTGGACAGAGGGCTGGCGTTGGGGAGGGACTGAGTCTGCGCAGACAGGCACCACAGGAGAGAACGCCCCGGAAGACACACGCCTCGTGGTCCTCACCCCCAGCGGTAGCACATGGTCCAGGATAAAGGATTGCCCCTCCGGCATCACCTCCTCCGCTTCCCAAGGCTTGTCCTTCAGCACTAACAGGATCGCCTTCAGCACCTTCGGGGCCACTTGCGAGGCAGAGCCCACTTTCTGCCACATCAGCGTCAGAGCTCTGGGAACGCACAGGCGGAGCCACAGTGAGCGGTTCCCCGGACCAAGCTTCTGTACAGTGAAGACAGTGCAGACAAATCCGCAACCAGCTGAGATTCTCCTGTCCCCTAAATGGTCCCTAATGACTGATCTTCAAAAATGGACACAGATTTTAAGGGACAGCGGATGGAAAATACAGTTTGAAAGTCTGCAGGTCCATTTCTTGCTGAGATTTAAGTATTTATCTAGCTTACTATGTCAGTGTCAGAAACTGACCAGTTTTCGGCACCCTGCGCTCGGCTTCCCCACAGGGCGGCCCTGCTCATCCAGGGATAGCATTATAAAGATCAACATGGGAATACAAGTTAATCCATCATCAATATGTAGGTAGATTTATTTAAAAACTGAACAGATAAAATAACAACAATGAAATGAAAACCTGAGCTCAGAAGCATAAACTAAAGGCCACATGTTTAATTAATAACACATGTGTTCTTAGTCATTGCCCTGATATCAGGACATCCAGCCCCCCTTCCCACACAGCCATGCTTAGCAGTAGTAGTCTGATTCTTTTTCTTTCTTTCTTTCTTTCTTTTTTTTTTTAAATTTGAGACAGGGTCTCACTTTTGTAGTTCAGGCTGAACCTGAACTCACAGCAATCCGCCTGCCTCTGCCTCCTGAGCACTGGGATTATAGGCGTGAGCCATCATGCCTGGCACTGTGGTATGTGGTACTGATTTCTGGTGGGCCTGAGTCTCCACACCCAGCAGTGTTGTATGTGGTTACCAGGGACTGAACCTGGGCTCTTGCACTTGCAAGGCAGGTGCTGGAACCACTGAGCTAAATCCCCGGCCCTGATTATTTCTTTTTAAAATGTTTCACGCCAGGCGTGGTGGCTCACACCTGCAATCCCAGCATGTAGGAGGCAGAGGCAGGAGGACTGAAGAGAGTTCTGAGGCCAGCCTAGGCTACATAACAAGGTCAGGGCCAGCCTGAACTACAAAGTAAAACCCTGTCTCAAAAAACTAAGACAGGGGGCCAGGGGTTTAGCTCAGTGGTTCCAGCACCTGCGTTGCACACACAAAGTCCCGAGTTCCATCCCTGGCAACCACATACCATAATGCCCAGCGTGGACTCATACCTGTAATCCCAGGACTCAGGAGGCAGAGGCAGGAGGATTGCTGTGAGTTTGAGGCTGAGCTCAGGGCCAGCCTCAACTACAAGGCATGACCCTGTCTCAAAAACAAAAACAATAAAAAGAAAAAAAAACAACAATAAAAAACTAAGACAAAACAAAACTGTTTCAGGTCTCTGTGTCAAGAGAATCTTGAAATCTTGTCGATCTGCACTGGGCTCTATCTTTCAGCTTTTCTGCAGTCGGGCTCTTCAAGGGAAGTCCTGGTTCCTCAAAACAGGAAGTACCCAGCTGTGTAGAAGCCACTACCTGGCTGGCCCCTCTGTCAGGGCTCAGAACAACATGCTAAGAGCCACGCGGGCCTGCTTCATTTTCTCTCTGTTGGTGGCTGAGCAGATTTTCCATTCATTTGTGTAGTTTCGTTTAACTCCAAATCTTGGTCTTTTTTTTTTTTTCCCCTCAAACTCTCTGCGCAGCCCAGGCTGGCCTTGAATTTGTGTCCCGGCTTTGTGAGAGCCAGGTGACAGGCTAGCACCACAATGCCCGGCCTCC
The DNA here is from genome assembly GCA_004026965.1 of Petromus typicus. Classification (NCBI taxonomy): domain Eukaryota; kingdom Metazoa; phylum Chordata; class Mammalia; order Rodentia; family Petromuridae; genus Petromus; species Petromus typicus. Next base: position 6,471 of record PVIR01027764.1, on the reverse strand, counting down.
TGGTGATTTTCAAATAACATCAAAACGAAGGCTACAAGGGCTTACTTATCCTGTTTCCTAATCAAAAGAAGAATAATGTTTAACTTGCATAAGAATGAGATGTTAATCTAAAGGATTACAGGATTTACCCAGGAGAGGAAAAGTCACTGGTAATCACTAGGATTTTCTAAGAGAAAGGAAAACATGTCCCGAATGACAAAGATGGCTGACAAGGGGGTTACATAATCAGCTCTGCCGCACAGCCTCCCACCCGCTCTCCTGCCCTTTGGTATACTCAATACTTCCAAATAGCCATTAGGACGAGTCTGGCTGTTTGGAACAAAATTATACTTTCCCTACCAACTCTCCCTTCTGAAGAGAGGCAAACCGGAAGGGGGGGGTGTGTACTTTTAAAAAATTCTTCTAAATGTATCGGTTAGTCCTATTATACCACAGGCTCCCATTGGAAATTTTTTTTTAAAAAAATATTTCTTGGGATCTTGGATCACGAATTTCAGGTTAACAGTGAAGGGACAGGAGACTTCCAATTATATTTGGCCATTTTTCACTTCTGGTTCTTTTTTATTTGTGGGTAGAAATATGTTTGTCTTTCGTAAGCAAGAAATACATTCAGTGTATGGATTTTTTTTCCCCTTCAGAAAAAAGAGTACATTCACCAAATGGGAAGAAAAATCTATTATGATTTTGAGGAAAGGTTTGTTCCTGGAAGACAAGAAGTAGAATATAATTGAAAGCTTCAGCTAAATAAAGGTGACACTGACCATTCTTTTTTTTTTTTTTGAGACAGGGTCTTGCTTTGTTGCTCAGGCTGGCCCTCAGCTCACTATGTAGCCCAGGCAAGCCTCAAACTCACAGCAATCCTCCTGCTGTGCCTCCTGAGTGCTGGGATTATAGGTGTGAGCCGCCACTCCTGGCACACTGACCATATCCTTGAGGGCCCACTGTCCACCAGCTCTTGGCCAAAGCTGTGAACGGCATTCATGATTGTTCTAAGCCTGACAATCCTCCATGTGGCACAAAAAGAGGGCTCAGAAAAAGAAATGAGACCTGGAAATGGCAGCCCAAGGTTTGTGTCTGTGTGTGTCTGCCCATGAGCTGGTGGACTACATGGGAAGGGGCAGGTAGGGCCGTACTTGTCTGCTGGGCCTGGGTATTTCATGAGCTGAAAGACGACACCTTTGGGCAACACTTGGACCAACAAGGTGACAAACTCCAACAAGGTGTTCTTCATCAACTGAGAATTCTCCTTCAGTTGCTTATAAATAGTGTCCACCATCTGACACACCTGAAAGAGAAATTTTGCAGGTCAGCGAGTCTCATGTTTCATGGTCACCTTGAACCCAAGGCCTTTCTTGGGTGTGACAGTCTAGTTTTTCTTGGAGTGACCAAAGCAGCGGTTAATACACAAGTAAATGCAAGTAGAAATTACATTTACACAGTGTAACACGTTTATTTAAATGAAGACTAAGGCTGCACCTTTAGAGATATTGGGAAGGCACTCATTAAATTTTTGTTTGTTTTGGGAGGCTAGTCTTCATTATGTAACAAATATAAGATTAGTAATGGCAAATGTATACCTTGTTCAAATCCTTAAAGAACAAAGTCAACACAATGGAACAGAATAGCAATGGAAGTCTTCACTCCAAAACAACTTTATGAAAAATAAAGACCATTTGAGTATGGGGGGCGTGAACGAACCATAAAACGTTGGACCTTTGACTGTAATCTTGTTAACACCACTCACAAGTCCCATGCTAGTTTTCTTCTTCATTTTCATTTTTTACTTATTCTTGAACAAGGAGAGTTCTACCTGGGCCTGGAATTTGTCTTACAGCAAGACAGCGAAAGAAAAAGTCAATGAAGTGTGAGGTACTGCAGGGTACTCTTGTAACACGTGTCTTCTGAGGTGAGCACGAGGTGACATTATTGAGCCTTTCCCTTCCCCCAGTGGCCCCTTCACTTTTAGGCTTCCAGCCACTGCTGGCTGCTTGCTCTTCCAGATGGTCTCAGACACAGATTTAACCCTTAAAGAATTCCCCAAGGAACATGGCAACCTCTTTTCCAGGGTGGGGTTAATTGAGAATTCCTGGGCTAATGGCTCTGTAAGGACACAGAAACCTGCCTGTGTGTCGGAGAGAGACTTTGAAGGCTGTGGAGAAAAGCCTGAGCTTTCAATTGACCAACCTGAGTTACAACCAGCCGTTGGGAACAGACTACACTCAGAAGTCAAGGCTCCACTGTATAGTGTTTATACAATTCAGTGGAGGGCTGAGGATTTAGCTCAGTGGTTCCAGCACCTGAATCACAAAGGCAAGGTCCAACGTTCAATCCCCAGTACCCCAAAACAAACAAAAAATAAAATTTAGTAGATGTTCAGGACCTTTTTTTTTTTTTTTTTGCAGTATTGGGGATTGAACTCAGGATCTTGCACTTGTGAGGCAGGTGCAGTACCACTGAGCTAAATCCCTGGCCCAATTTAAGCTAAAATCCCTGCACAATTTTTCCTTATAGCTGACGTTAGACTCTGATCCCATTTTGGAACCTACTTTATCCAGCAGTTCGTCTGTTGCTGAGAGCTGTGGGGATCATTTAAGTAGATGGGGCCTGTTTTTATTCAGTTTCTCTGGCTTAGTGATCCACTGTTACTGGAGGCTAGTTTTACATATCTGATTTTTTAGTGGCTTCCTCTGCAGAAACTTGGTATGGTTTTCTCTGGCCCCTTACAGAATGGTATTGTCAAGAAGAACTCGGATCTCTGCTCTGAAGGACGCTCCCGTCTGTCGCTGCACTGGCCGCTCTCCGTGAGGTGTCCCTTCCACTCCCCACTCTCAGCTCACTTCCGGTTCCTCTGCCCACTGGGTCAGGAGAGGGTCTGGGGAGTGCAGGCCTTATGTCCCTATCAGGTGTACTTGTGGCTGGGACCTGTACGATGCACAGAGCTCCAGGCCAGACATGTTCCCCACTTGGTTTATAGCTCTGCTGCTGCTATCTGGAAATGTTTAATAATTTTTTTCTTTGGGCCTGCATTTTATAAGCTAAGCCCACTGAGACAGTGGAGCACAGACGACACTTACACTATGGGAGTCTCCTGTAGCTGTGGCGGCCACAGCGTGCACCTTACAGTGTGCACTGTGCCTGGATTCAGTGAGTACAGCAGAGACTTCTTATTGGGACTAAGCTGAAACAATGCGGGCACAGACAGCAAGAGAAAGACAGAATGCCCCGGGGGATGAAGTGTGACTCCAGACCTGGTGTGCCGGGCACTTAGCCCACAAAGCAGGTGCTGAGAGGTCAGACCTTTCAGAGTCGACGGGGGCGGGTGTCACAGAGTAGTGTACCACAGGAGCTGGTCAGCTACTGGGGAGCAGGATCCTGACAAAAGTAAGAGTGTGGCTCCCTCCGCTCTGTCTCACAGTGCTCTGTCCTTCCACCTTCTGCCTGAGACACTGCATTAAGAAGGCCCCTGCCGGACGCAGGCGCCTCAGCCTCCACTGCCCAACCTCCGCACTGCAGAGGCGGGGCATCTGTGTTCATTACAATGCCCAGTCTCTGATATGCTCTTACAGCAACACAAACAGAAACCTATACATTCCTTTCAGCCCTTCCTACACATCAGTGAGCTGAAGGTTAATTATTTTAATAGATTATGTGAATGATAAAAAGTGAAATAAAAATAGCTGAGCTGCATTTATTTATTTATTTATTTATTTTTGAGACAGGGTCTCGCTTTGTAGTTCAGGCTGGCCCTGAGCTCAATATGTAGCCCAGGTAAGCCTCGAACTCATGGCAATCCTCATGCCACTGCCTCCTGAGTGCTGGGATTACAGGTGTGAATCACCACACCCGGCACTGTGGTATGTGGCTACCAGGGATCAAACTTTGGATCTTGCATTTGCAAGGCAGATACTGGAACCACTGAGCTAAATCCCTGACCCCTATTTTTTGAGACAAGGTTTCACTATGTAGCCCAGGCTGGCCTCCAACTTGGTGTGATCCTCCTGCCTCAGCCTCCTGAGGGCCATCATTATAGGTGTGCACTATTGTGCCTGGCAAGCTGAGTTAGTTTTGTGTAGTGTTTCTCCTCTTTTGCTTCTGAAAAGAATGAAGTCCATGTATGAGTATGAAATACAAATTACCTTATCGTAGTGATTGTGATGTGAATTAAATGCATTTATTTATTTGTACTGGGGATTGAACTCAGGATGTTTGCAGTGAGATAAATTCCCAGCTCTTTTTATTTTTTATCTTTTTACGCTTTTAATGCCAACATTCTTTTTTTCATTTTTTATTAATATATGTTTGCTGTATAGGATGTTTAATTTATCTTAGGGACTAAGTACATGTACTTAACATATCTCAATTCTTTTTTATTTTATGTTTTTTGAGGCAGGGTCTTGCTTTGTAATGCAGGCTGGTCCTGAACTCACTATGTAGCCCATGTTAGCCTTGAATTCACAGCAATCCTCCTGCCTCTGCCTCCCAAGTGCTGGGATTACAGGCATGAGTATTTTGATTCTTTTTATTCTTCTTCCTCTCTCTTCTTTCCTCTTTCCCTCTTTGGATCCCTTTCTCCAATTTTCACTGGTATGATTATTATTTTTACTATTTAGTTCCTGTTGTTGAAAATATGGAACACTTCACGAATTTGTGTGTCATCTTTGTGCAGGGTCATGCTAATCTTCCCTGTATTGTTCTAATGTTAGTTCATGTGCTGCCCAAGCAATCACCCTTCTTATTTTCTTCATCAGGAGAAAGGGAGAGGTTTGTCATTAAGTCACCAAGTTGTCCAGGCTGAGCTTGAATTTGCAGCCCTCCGGCCTCAGCCATGCAGAGCACTGGGATTCTGGGTGCACAACACCATATGCAGCTAAATGGTCTCACATTTATGTTTACAACTTGCCCTAGACAATAGAATAGGGATAGCAAATGTTATGCTAATAATATTAAAATGCAACTGTTTTGCTTACATTAAGTGGCAAATGAGAATTTGTGATGACTTGAGTGAGACCCTAGAGTAAAAATAACACTGCGAGCTCAGCCACTTGCAGGCTGGTTTCCCTATGCTGCAAAGGCATAATCCCATGTTCCATTCTGTATCGAGCCCTGCTAATTACAGTCACTGTGCATCAAGGTGAAGGTCCTTGAAACTCTTCAAGGGCCACACACGAGGCTTCACTCATGACTGCCATGTTATTATCGTTACTGCATTTCTTTTAAAAACTAAATATAGTAAAATATTATAATTTAGTATGATCAGCAGGTGAGCATTCATGAAAGTGTTCTCTAGAATTTTCTGTACGCTTGAAAATATTTCATAAAAAGCCTCATTTTATTAAAGGGGCAGAAGGAACAATGGCAAGAAGTAGACGTGTAACAAAAAAAAACACACTACAGCTAAATTTTCAAAGTGGCCCCCATGCCCATCAGCAGTAAGTGGACAAAGCAAACGTGTGCATTTACAATGTTGATACATTTGAGTCCTTTTAGGACAATGGATGTATCCCGAGTCCTCAATGTTAAGCAAAATAAACAAGAACGAAAGAGTAAATATCACACGGTTTCCCAGTATGAGAAACCCAAACACAAATGACTTAGAGAGCAAAATAAAAAGAGAGAGGATTAAAAAACAGGGAGGTACACTTTGTGCAGATGGGAAGGTGAACCTGGGATGGGAGAGGGGGGAGGTACGGAGGGGGAGGGGAAGTGTGAATGCCTAAGATATACATGCACTTTGGAAATGCCAAGGAATCGCTGGGGATGTAGCAGCTTGGAAGCACAAGGGCCCAAGTTCAGTCCTTGGTACCACACACACACACACACACACACACACACACACACACACACAGAGAGAAAAGAAAGAAAGAACTAAAAATGTCAAGTAGTTGGTCAAGCACCTTACCTTGGTGACCTTCTGGGCATAAGATTTCAGAGTCAGTTTCAGTATAGATGCTGCTTTAAATACAGTTTCTGGATCAGATGTTGAGAGTTTCATCAGGAGACTGAACACAAAGTCAGTCAGCAAAGAGGGTGATAAGCATTGTCCTATACACTGAGACCAAGAAGAGAAATGCGACATCAGGCCCAGACAGAACACAAAACTCCCAGGGGCTCTGTGGTCCTCTACAAGCCTGAGTATAAACATGATTGCAATCTAAAAATAATTTAATTTTTTCTCATGACTTTAAAAGCAACTCAGCTGTTCAAGCATTGTGGTAAACTTCTTCATCTTTGAAAATAAATTTGCTAAATCAGAAATGAATACGCTGAAGGGTGGTGGTACACACTTGTGATCCAGGAACCCTGGGAGGCTGAGGCAGGATGATTACAAGTTCCAGTCCACCCTGGAAAACTTGGGCACTCAATGGGATCCTATCTTAAAATCAAAAATAAAGAAGAGCCAGGGATATAGTTCAGTGAGAAGGCCTTGATTTCTCTCCTCAGGGCTGTAACACGCACGTGCACACAACGCGC
>PVIR01027763.1:0-22599 GCA_004026965.1 Petromus typicus | reverse complement strand
AGCTTCAGTGTCATTGAATATAAATCTACCTCATTACTGTAATAGCTGTGAATTAGTCTATTGGATTGCTATACCTTAATTTACATAAGCAATCTCTTATTGATGAACAGTTGGATTTCATACTTTCTCACTCATGCCAGGAATGCTGAGATATGCATAATTCTGTAATACTGTATGTATAACTCTGTTTTAAAAATAGCTTTCTGATCACCTTCTCAGGGTACATTTCTAGAACATGAATTGCAATGTCATGCTTTCTATTTCTACTTCTTTTTTTCTCCTTCCCTTCTTATTTACTAGCTCTGTATTTATAACTTGGTATCTACATTTTTCAGTTGTCCATTAAAGACAAAAAATTAGAGAAGGGAAGTTTTGTTTTTCTAATGCTCTAGTGTATGTCCAGAACTATGATTATATGCTTTAATTTATCTCCACCAATTTAAGAGTAAAAGGTAAGTGGAGCATTTATATAACATAAAGGTATAGCAAAGGCTACATGTTGACTGAAAAAGCCAAATGAAATTCAGTTCTGACTAATCCCAGAGCTTTGTTATATATTGTGAAATAGAAAATGCTCAATGTAAAATAAGATGAAAGGGGACAATGTTGAGATTGTAACAAAAAAGTAAGGAAACAAATTTTATATATATGGGGGGGTAGTAGGGTGGGTGGGGCTATGGGAAAAAATGAGAATTAAGTTGTGTCTTATACTGGTACAAATCCCCATTATGGAGTGCAATCATGATGTGTATATTTAATGTACCAATAAAGATAATTAAAAAAAAATTGACTCAAAATACATGTGACATAAAATTAAACATTTAAAAATGTATAATTCAGTATCAGTTTGTATTTCTTAACAGTTGTTAACAATATCACAGTAACAATTGAAAGTGTAGATACCTTTTCCAATCCTGATTCTAATACCTGTGGATATGTATGTATCCATACATGGGAGTTTTGGTTCATACAGAATAGAGTTCTATTTTTTTAGTAGTATCGATATTCTTTTCCATAATGGTTATACCAATTTACAGTCTTGCTAATAGTGTATAATGTTTCTCCTTTGTCATTTTGATAATAGGTATTCCAATGAAAATAAAGTCATACAGTGATTGTGGTTTTGATTTGTATTTCCCTATTGATTAGTGATGATGAATATCTTTTTTCTATCATCTGATCAATTGTATGTCTTCTTTTCAGATATTTATTCAGAATTTTTGCACATTTTAGGTGAGTCATTTGATATTTATTTTTTGCTATTAAGTTAATATGTTCATTATGTATTTTGTGTAAAAGCCTCTTATCAAGTTGTATGGTTTGTAGATATATTTTCACATTGATACTTTGCCTTCTCTGTTGATTGTTTCCTTTGCTGTATGGGAGTTTTTTAGCTTGGCGCAATTGCAGTCATCTGGTTTTCATTTATTCCCTATTGTCTTAGGGTCATAATTGCCAATACCAGTTTTAAAATGCTTTTCCTTAGTTTTTTTCAAGTAATTGTATAATTAAACAACTTATTTTGAGTTGAGTTTTCTGTATAGTGTGAAATAAGTTGTGATCTCATTCTTCTGCATGTTGCTGTACATTTTTCTCAACTCTGTTGAGGAGACTAGACTTTATTCATTTTGTGTTCTTGCGAACCTTGTTCAAATAAATTGACTGTAGGTGTAAGCTAATTTCTGAGCTCTTTATTCTGTTTCACTGTTCTATGTGTTTGTTTTTATAGGAAAACCATAAAGTTTTTATTATTATGGTTTTATAAAACTTATTTTTTTAAATAGGGATGTATAATGCTTTGTTCATGTTGCTTGTGATTTCTTTGGCTATTCAGGTCTTTCGTGGATCAATATCCACTTTAGACTTTTTGTCTATATAAAGTATGAATAGAATTTTAGCCAAGATTATATTAATTTTATAGATTAGTTCAAGTAGTAGGGTTATTTCTTTGTATTTCGTGGTTACAATTGGCAGGATAAATATAATTTCTTATTAAAAATAATATCTTCAACTTATTTTAAAATGTCTGATTAATCTCTGATTCCATTATTGCTGTAAAATTTGATGTTCAGAGATGTAAAATCTTAACTCTCTACTAATATTTCCCTAGAATTTCAGAGTCCTATTGAAACTTATAATTTAGAGTTAAAGAAAATATAAATAATTTTTTTGTCTGTTGGCTGTCATTTATTATGTTTGGTTTAATTGAACCTTTTGAATCAAAGCTGAATATGTTAATGATCTTATTTAAAGAAACAACATAGATTCTTACAAATTTTTCATTTGTAATTAGGGTGAGATATCATAAAATTTTAAAATATCAGACCTGACGACAGTCTTTCAGTGAATCATGCTGATGAGGATATTTTTACATATAATTGTCCAGGAAGCTACTCTTTAAGGACCTTGAGTTCATGTTGAATTCCTGTATAACTTCTTGGCGTGTATTTTGAGATCTTGACAATAGAAGCCAGAGAAAATTGGAGTGGGTAAGAGAAGTTCTTTAGTTATTTCTAGTAAAGTAAAGCAGCTGTCATGGATTGTCACCATAAGTGAGCTTCATTATCCCATAGTAGGTTCTACCAGACCATCGAGCACAAGGAATCACCTTCTTCCTGAAGCATAAAATAAAACAGAAGAGAAATAACTTTGCTGATCCAAGGAAGGAGGTGATAAGTATGATGAAAAAGATAAATAAATATATTATTATATTTACTTATAATATTGTTGAAATGGAGGAGACCTGAAGCATCACCTTAGTTCAATTATCTTATTTAAAAAGCAAGAGACTTGCTACTTAACCCCATAGTTGTAGCCCTGTGGATTAGAATATAACTATGTACTTTATCATGGTATTCATTTTAGTCTACTATGGCTGCTGTAGAAAACTGTCATATGTTGAGTAGCTTAAACAAGTCATCATCACTTAATGTCAGGGATGTCAGAAGTTAGACCATAGATCTCACTACGCTAAAATGAAGATTGGTAAAGCTGCATTCTTTTATGGGAGAGTCTAGGAGAGAATTTGTTTCTTTTGCTTTATTAAAAAAAAATTCTGTAAGCTTTCTATATCCATTGGTTTTTTCTGTCTTTATGGTTAGAGACTGTATCATTCTGATCTCTGATTCCATCTTGATATCTACTTCTCTGAGTCTGTTACTTGTAAGGATTCTTGCAGAACGACCCAGGTAACCCAGGATGATCTCCCTGTCCCGAGACTGTTAATCATTCTATAAATCATTTTTTGCCATGTAAGATAAAATATCCACAGATTTCAGAGACTTAGACATAATACTTTCAAAGGCCATCATTTTGTCTGTTGCAGCTTGACAATTGCTTTTTTTTTGAGGAAAAATGCAAAGAAATAAAATATGTATCATTTTCCTTAGTAAATTTTACATATTTCTTTATCAAAAAGCATTTTAACTCACTAAAATGGCACAGTACATTTGTTACATTTTCAAAACTATTTTGCACATAGTATTTCACTTCATTGTTGTCCATGTAGGGGCAACTAAACCTTAGAAAATTAAGTGAATTTTTAGAATAAATATTAGTCTTGGGGGATATACATTCAACATATTTTACTCTATGTCTACAGTCACAAAATTACACCTACTAACTAATGACACTGATCCTCAGTATTTGCTCTCTCAATAACTTGGGACTTTGAAGTGATAAAGGTAGAAAGTGTCGTATGTGAGCTGGTTAATGGACATTCTTCGTCACTGGAAATATGTTCAAAGTCTCTCCTACTTCTGAACTTATCTTCCAAGCTACCATAGATCTTTGATCTCTTCAGTGTGTTGCAATTCTGTTCAAATCAATTATAAACTAAATTGAATCCTAATACTTTCTTGCCTACTTTCTAGTCTATCTAGAAAGAAAAAAAAATAAAAACCAGAAAACAGACTTATTTTTCTAAATAATTGTAAGGTGTTGAAAGGCATATAAGCAGTATTTGCGGTAAGAATGCTATATATATGGTTGTGAGTCCGTCTATAAATTGAAGATTACACTTAAGGAATCATGCTTTAGTATTTTTATGGTCTTTAGCTATGAGCTACATATCTAACTTTGTGTATGTTTTTAGTAAGTTTTGGAAATGGATAATGCCTTTATCTATTGATTCTTTAGCTTAAAAAAGCAATTAAAAGTCTTACTTGTGTGGTTTTAATTTAATTTCTAAATTTATGTCTCATTGATAAGGGTAACTATTAACAGTGTCGTCATTTGAAAATAGGATTATTTATGGGCTTCCAAAAGCTTTGTCTCTAAAATGAAGACAAAAGTAAAACAAAATCAGTGTTTCATACTGGAGACTAAGGAATTGGTCAGAATAATGGCAGTTGTAATTTTAATAACAAACTAACTTTCTACCAACTAAGTACTGTAACTACTAAACAAAAATCAGCTATCATGACTAGATGAATCATTTCCTTCCCTTTAATTTTAGCATTAATTGATTATTTGCTTAGTGAAACACTTGCTTCATCCATTCTAATGACCCCCACTATCTTAACACCACCTCTGTCTTTGAATATTTTAGCCAATCAGTCAGGCCTTATGTTGGATTTGTTTGTTTACAATGATACTTACAATATATAAATCATAGCATAATTAATAGTAATGCTCAATAAGTTTTTTCCGTGATTTAATTGGTAAAATAATTATTTCCTATTCCTCTCCTAATTTATGAAACCGAGTTAAGCTTCCATAATTGTATAAATTTACTTGTGAACTTCTATTGGGCCAGTGTTCAAATGAAGAAGTTGATCAAACAAGTAAAAACAATCCACTTCATTGACTCTGAGTGCATGGCTAACATCTCTGAAATCAACATTTAACGTAACAGTCTATAGTGTATCAAAACTTTAATGATCATTGTCTTTTTAAAACAAATCTCTAAGTGGCACACAGGAGATAGGAGTTTGCCATTCATTGACTGGCAGTGTAGTTTTCATAAAATGCAATATGTGATGAGGCATGAGTATTTTCCATTATGATTTGCACAATTCTGTCTATTTTGAATGATTATGAAATAGAAAATAGAACTACTTTCTCCTTAAGATTTTCTTTGATGGTATATCTTTATTTTGGAAGTATGGTTATTTGCAAATAAAAGTGAAATGAAAATAGATTTGCTTATGTGGCGTAATTCAAAGGAAAAATAGATTTAGGCAAATATTGTCCCTAACAATAAATAGAAATTTCTCCTCATATTTTGCATTTTGTTTATTGAAGTTTTATCCTATACTAGTGAATTATTTCTGCTTAGTTGACTAAATTAACTAATACTCCAAGGCCTGGATATTTCTTGGGATCACAGACAGTACACGTCCTCCTCTTACTCTGTATCCACATTGCTTGGGCTATATATCCTCAGCAGGTACATAGCATATTGAATTGTATTAAACAAAATGCATTCTCATGGATTAAACATTTTATCCTAGACAAATACTGAACATATTTAAAATAGAAACATATTTATCTTAAAGATAAATAATTAACAAAAACATTAGAATTTGATTATCACACACTGCTCATACATTGCTTGTAGACCTGCAGAGAAGTGACTTTTTTCTTTTTCTAATTTTCTAAGTGATCTGCCAGGCAAAGGTAAAATGAACATTTTTGCAGTTATTTGTGAGTATCACACTAGAAATATGACATGAACATTTGGAAAGGATAATGCCTCAGGATATGTGCTTAGCTGCAGAACCCTTGTCTCAGATATCACTTGGATATTTTAACATTTTAGACATCCTCAAAATTAATGTTACTTATCAAAGAAGAATGGATCAAGATCATTTTTTTTTCTTCTAATAAACACTTCAGTAGTCTGAGGGAAATTGGTGCATTGCTTCATTTATTGTCTTTAAAATATAATTATTTTAATTATCTAGTGGAAATAAGGTTGTCTATTTTAAGTATTCAGGAATGCTTTTGATGCTAAGCATTTTCTTTGTCTGTTTACCTTGCAATTATTGAGCATACTTCATTTAGATGAGTTTGCAAGAGACATAAAGAGATAGAGTAGACAATATTGATAATAAAGTGGTCATTTTTAATTGCACTTTTCACTTACATGTGGACTTTTGGAAAGTCTGAAACAAACAAAATAGTTCTTCATAAGTGGAATACCGCCTTCTCAAATAATATGTTAGTTTTCTTTGAAAGGATTTTTAGAACTGATAAGGAAACAGTTTTATTTATGGGGTTTTAAATTAATCATCAGATTTTCTTTCTTAGGTTTTGTAGCTATTTTATTTTAACTTCAGATATTGTGATCAAATATGCCTTTCATTGAAACCAACTTTTAATGCTTCTTTTTTCTGTTTAATTACTCTTTTAGTACCTACAAATGTCATGTGCCTTTTTACTTATCTTTCAAGCATCACTCTTCACATTGTCCATGATCATTCACCTTCAGTGTACATATGTAGAGCAAAGACAATAGCTGTATGAAAGTTTTACTAGATAAGCAGTTCTGCTGAACTGAAGTACAATTTATGTCTTGTCAAAAAGATACTTAAATTATTTCCAAATTGATGCTCCTCATTCCCTTTATTTACTTGAAAAGTAGAGATTTTGTGCTTTTACCATATATTTTACAGAATGTGAGTTGTAGTATGGACAAAAAAAGTTTTCTTTTTTTTTTTTTTTGACACAAGGTCTTGCTATGCAGTTCAAGAAGGCCTTGAACTCACTGTGCAGTCCAGGCTGGCCTCGAACTTTAGTGATCCTCCTGTTTCAGCTTCCCAAGTACTGACATTACAGGCATGTGGCATCATGTCCAGCTAAACAAGCTAATGTTTTATTTTGCCAATAAATATGAATATTTTAATAAAAGTTATATCTATCCAGTGCAGAAAGTGTCCTTTGTGAAACAGCTCTTGTATTACATATACAACATATTTATCTAACTCGATATTACCATTTGCAAAGTGCTTTTTCATTTAATTCCCATCTCTGCTCTGTTAATTAAGTTTTGCTATTTAAGTAGGGAAATAGTACTAAGAAGGAATCCATGGCTGTACAATACAATTACATTCATACATTATCAATAATTCAATTCATGTTTTCCAGTTTCCAAAAGTACAACATCTTGCCTCATCTCAAACTGTTAATATAGTTGGTGCTTTGACTTTTTTCTATCAAGTAAATCTAAACTTGTGATAATGATTACTAGTATTTGGCCATCACATTGTACAGCTCCTGGACTTTCTCCATTAGTTGGCTTAGAAAGATCCAAACTACACATTCTAGATAGTATTATCCGTAATGAAATAGGCTACTAGCAAAGCTAGGATATAAACTATGTTCTCATCATGATATGTTTTTAAATTAACGTATTTTATAAATTAGAATAAAAAACATCAGAACCTTTAATTATGAGTATGTCCAAATATACATGAGACCAGTTGTGTCACATTTAAATTTCACTCAGTGATATTAAATTTGGAAGAGTTGATGATAAGCTCAAAAACAGACATTAATAGGAAAAATGGAGTTTGCTGTTTCCATTTATTTATCTCATTACAAAATTGTGTTTACTATTATTTTAACCACTGTGTGAGAACTCTAAAGGTCCTTTGAAATAAATAGCAAAAGCACTGAAAAACCCAAAACTTTTGATTTGTACATTTTCCCTTGCCAGTGCTACACAATCAAGCTCTATTCGGGGGCTCTATTTAATAACAGTCTTTATCAAAATTTTAAAAGCATTTTCTACTTTTGAACTCCAGGTAAAATGCTCACTTCTAAAATATGTAAAAAATTTAAAGTATGAGTGAAACTGTGACTATTGTCTTGAAAAATATTATAACCCATGCCACCTATTAGACAAAATAATTGTGTTTGTAATTAAAAAAAAAATGAACTCCCAGGCATTACTTTGGTTACATAAGGGGCTTGATGAGTGTCCTCACTTGGTGATGGACTACCGGTACAGACACAGACTGACCACTTCACTGCAGATTATAACACCTACTACTTAAATGAATTAAAATTATTTCATCTAAGATATATAATCCACACTACCCTGATCCAGCACATTTCATAATGAAAATAATTATTAAATTCTAAGTATTTCCTTTCTGATCTTTAAATGCAGTTGTGTATGTAGAGGGGCTCATCAGAAAATCCAATCTGTAGATGTCGTCTTTCATCTGCATAGTAGTTTCTTTTTTTTTTCTTCTTTTTTTTTAAATTATCTTTATTGGTACATTAAATATACACATCATGATTGCACTCCATAATGGGGATTTGTACCAGTATAAGACACAACTTAATTCTCATTTTTTCCCATAGCCCCACCCACCCTACCACCCCCCCATATATATAAAATTTGTTTCCTTACTTTTTTGTTACAATCTCAACTGCATAGTAGTTTCTATTTTGTCTAGCTGAAAAAAATGGATGTAAATAAGAACTCATATGATATTTTAAGGATTAACTACTTCATCAACACCTATCACACTGTTGATCAGCTGAATAGGAATTAACCTTTTCCTCTCAAAGTCTGTACCTAGAGTAAGGAATGGAGTCTACATGATATCATTACTCATTACTCATGATATTCTCATAACCTAAATACTAAGAATATAAAAGTAAAAATGACTGAGACATGTCTTTTTGAATTAACACTTAATTTTTTTGTAACACGGTACCTATTTAATCTTTTCTACAAAGTATGTGTTCTGTTGGGGCAATGTATTTCTGCTTTAGAAAGCCAAATTTGGTCGTGGTGCAATATCCTGAAGTTTAAACAATGACCTTATGTTTTGTGAGTGCCCCTCACACTTCATCTGTAAAGTCAGAGTTGGGGACACTTCTTCTAAAAGCATTAAAATACAGTGAAGAATTTTTATAGAATGACAAATGCAGAATGATCTAGGTTTAACATTAAAGGTGGTTATCATAGTGCATCATCAACGAGAATTGCGAAGAACTGTAGTTTGTAAGCTATTTTATACCATTAGAATGGGGACTTTGGGGGTGATTCTGGAAAACCTAGGCTCGGAGCTGCTTACCCTGGGCTTTCTCTCATTGCACACAATCTCTCCTCCATCTAAGTTTTCCAAAGACATTATTAATATTCCTGTAAGCTCTTCAAACTCCCAGCCACTTCTCAACTCAGACTATTTTGTCCTTTCTTCTCATCACAAGACGTCCTGAGAACATCATGATCATTTTGTTGATAAATTCAATGGAAATTTTCATTTCTATTCCATATCTCATCTCTTAGCACTGATGGACACCTGAGTGTTTCCTTTTTCTTGAAACACGCCCTTCAGCTTGCTTTTGTGAGAGAAAATCATCCTGAAATTTTCTTCTCTTCCTTTTCATCAAGCATAATCTATTCTCTCCCGAGGCAATCTCTTTTACTTTATGTGCTTGGCTTTCATTATCACTTTCCTAAGTCAGCAAGGAATAGGTTATGGTTTCAACAGACAAAGGCAAAGCTTGATAGATTGAAACAATACAGATTATTCCTTATTCATGCTACGTGACCATAGTACAATAACTAAGATCTCTAGATCATGTTGCCATGTGAGATCTATGTTAATGGATCAGTTGGCATATGATAGGTTGCTGTTCTTTATGTCAGAGGGAGTGAAAGCTGTGGAGATTTTACACCAGCTCTTTAAGTTCATCTGCGATTCCATACGAAATTAATATACTTTGCATCCATTTCAAGTTCAGTAGAAAAAACAATGTTACAGCTTTACAATTTTTGTTTTTCAAACATTTGTGTTGCCAGCAAAAAGACCCTCATTCCACAAGTTTTGGGAAGTGTCCCTCCCTGAGGTCCAGACATGTTTCCCTGAGAGAGAGAGTTCTAGAGCAAGAGCAGCATGAGACAAGGGAGAAAGTATGGTAGCTACTCTAAGAGGGCTCTGTATAAAAGCCATGTATATCTAAGAGACATTCATTTCTTTTCAAATTATTAATGACAACTGATGTACCTATTACTTCACCACTATATAATTTTGCTTATAATGCTAGCTTATAACTGTGACTTTATCCATGACCTTCAACCAACCCATCAAGGTTAAAGGGGCCATCACTCCCCTTATGAGTTTTTATTTTCATGTCTCTCAGGATAGGTTGAGGTGATACCTTAAGGATCAGGCAATTCTAGTTCCCCAATATTTCACTGGCTTAAGGGGGAAGAGAGACATTTATTCCTCAACCAGACTGTACTGTACTTTATGCTCACCTCAGGGCTGTGCTCTTCATGGTATCCTCACCCTGGGACCCTGATTTTCTGAACAATTGTTACCTCTAATGTTTCTGCTTAGTTTGGCAGAAGAAAGAACATTTGAGAATCTCTCATAATTAAACCTAAGTCAGTGTTCTGTCCTGAAACTCCACACTACTTCCTCTCATACCTGGTCAGAACTAGTCACCAATACACTGTTCAAATCCTTTTCCTGTTTACTCCAAAGCCCCTTCTACTCCTTTCTCCATTTTGCTCTTCTGCATTGGAATTACATTTCTAGGTTTTCTTCTTCTGTGCATTCCGGGTAACTTTGGTCAATGGGAAGTATTGATGTAAGTGTGGAGGGGGAGTAAATGAATTAGATCAACTCATCCCATCCTCTTTTGATATCTGGTAGCATCTTAATAGTATTGTCTTCTCTGATGTCAGCTCCCATCAGACAGGTGTGATGCCCTAAAAATTGCTCTAAGTGGATTCTAGCGTCTGTTTATAGTACTTCTTTCATCCACTATTCCTAAAAATGAAATAGACTCTTGGTTGCTTCTTCTCCCCTGAGTCATGCCCTATGTACCCAGAGACATATTTGGTGAGAAGTTATCATAACTGTCACACTGCCTATTGAACAGTTGACGTTCAATTTTCCTCTCCTCAGTTAGAATTTTGGAGAACAGTGTCTCTATGTGAACTTTCAAAATGCCCCTGTCAGGGATGGCGAAATCCAGCCAAAATGACACAATTTGTAATTGATGTGCAACTAACTTCATCCTCTCTCATGCCCTCCTTCACGTATTTAGTTAATTAAGATATAAATATAAGTGTTGTTTTGGAACTTCAATCCCTTTAGCCCAAATAATCAGAACTGAAACTATAACTATAGGCAAACCAGCAATCACAGCCCATAGTAGTTAAAAATTCAGCCACAGTGTCCTAAATATCTCTCACTTCTATTCACTTTTGTAAGTTTCCCCTACTGTCACCCTGAACCATGTTTCTGTCCTCCACTAGATAAGTGTAGTAGTCCCCTCACTCAGCTGTCAGCATCATCTTCTTAGAGTTGAAGGCAGTTGTCTTCAAAGAGTGTATATATATAATGTACCAATAAAGATTTCAATTTAAAAAAAGTGAAGACTTGGTGGCAACCACCTCTCCCACTCTGTCTTCAGTGTTCCCATACTCCATCTCATTCTTTACATTTTGGCCTCACCAGCTTCCTTAAGTACCTTTGACCTGTGTGTTCTTTTCAACTCACAACACAGCCTTCGCTTTCAAATGGACAGTTGTTATTGTCTGGAGCTCTTTCTCTCTCTCCTCCACATTAACATCTTATAGCTGGGTATTTTCTTTAGTGTTCCACCCTCAAGATAGCTTTGTCTGGCTACCCTGAATCTGACAAATGCTCTGTTACAAACTTTGAATGTGCCATATCCCTCTTACAGGAAACACGGAGTCATGGTTTTACATTTCGGTGATTGTTTGATGAATGATAATTTTCTTCACTTGTCTGAAAACTCTGTGAGGTGAGAGGTAGTTCATGCTTTTCTTCGTTGTTGTATTTCTAGCTCTTATCAGAGTCTGACAGTTTTGACACTAAATAAATGTATAATAAATTAATAAGGTAGAGCACATTTTCCTTTCTTTTCTGTTTCCCCTTTTCCCTTCTTCTCTTCCCTCTCCTCTTTTCAACTTTTTTTCATTGTGTATCTAGTATTGAGGAGCGACAAATCAGATACTCACTGAACAGTTAATTTCTAGGCTATATTATTAATTCTTCCCAGGTCATTTTTGCTGGTATTGATATTGTTCTTTCAAGATGTTTGAGGTGAGAGGCAACCTGTCATAGCAGAGAAAGTGTACAGGTTTTGAATTAATAAAGAATAGACTTTGCTTGCTAACTTTGCCTTTTCTTGTTATGTGGCTCTGGGCTATTTCAGTGATCTCTCCAAACTTGATTCTTCCTTTTTCATAAGGAGATGATCACTGCTTGTATGTGTTACAGTGTAGTAGTTATTATGCAATAAAAGAACCTGACATAGAAGCTATAAAATAAAGAGTGGTCATTTTGGTCCTTGTTGAAAATTTTATTAAGAACTATTAAGCAGCACGGAACATCAGAAAATCTTCACGAAGTGTTCATATAAATGTATAAATAAGACAATATAAATAATGGATGATAAATGCAATGTATAATTTTAGAAAATTAAAACACTTCCCTTAATAAATACTTTGTGAAAACAATATGCATATGTGTGCATATATTCTGCCTGTCTATATGGTCTTTATATATATGTATGCTTTGTTTAGTATTTAGTAATAAAATTATATTTATAAAATATATTTATTTTGTACAATGTAATAGTTTGAAAAAATGCATTCAACATAGAATAATGAAATTGAGGCAATGTTTAGTTAGGGCCATATATTCTCTAGTGAAAATTATGCAATTGCATCCATTGTTTTTAATTTTTCATTAGCTTTCATACTGGGAAACAGTTTGGTTTTGATTCTGTAGAATGGTAATTCTTCTGAAATGCCTTGATCTTTTCCTCCACAGAGGAAGGATGACGAGAAAAAGTGTGCTCCTCATTAATGGTATTCCTAACAATGTCTGCCTTTGTGGGGGTGAGAATTGATGTCATTTTTGGCAGCTACACAGCTGATACTGTTCTGTGACATTGCATCATATCCAGTACATGCCTGATAGAAAACCCTTTTCCAAGTGGTAAACAACCACTTACAAGGCAGCCCTGCCAAGGCTATGTTTTACTATCCAACAGGAAATAAGTAAGACAGTCTCTTTCCCATTGCTTAAAAAAGTATATGTCTTTAATGATGTATTCTTTGAGCTATCAGAAGATGTACTGTCCATTCTAATTACCAGAGTTAAACTGTTGATTTTAGAAACAGTTGTGATTATCTCATTATGTTTTTGTCATAAAATGACTATTTCATACAGCAATTAAGTCCAGGGAAAGTCATTTTAAAGTCCAAAGCGAATCATGCGTTTTGACCAAGCTTTGTTTTAGATTGACAATAAAACACATTGTGCTCATTTGCAGGTATTTGAAGTATCAAATTGGGTGACTCTTTTAATTTTCTTGTACAGAATGAAGTTCAAGTATATGTGATAGGATTATTAGGGCAGCTAGTATCTAGAATGACAATGATGATTTCTGGAAGGAGCCACAGGGGCTGACATTACTGATGAAAAGTTGTTTCAGACCCTTCATTTGTCAGCTGGAAGTCCTACTCCATGATCCCTCTATCGAGTCTTTCCCCGAACACAGCACCTGCTTGTTCTATTTCCAAGGCACTACATGCATCTTTTCAATCAATATTCAATTATGCAAGACAAGGAATGCTGGTTAACTAACTCTGTTTACCTGCAGAGGAAACACATTTCCAAGCAAAGTTGTCAGGGCCTCTCAGTTAGTTCATTATCCCCACTTCTAGTTGAAGACCTGCCCAGTAACACCTGTTGAACATGCACTGTTACATTCCTGCAGAGAATCTCCTGCTGTGGCATGTAGCTTACTTTTCCTATGGGAGCACCTTTCTCAGCTCCTTTCCTTGCAGTCTTCAACACTTATTACCCAGAAAAACAGAGCACATTCTGTCCAGTAGCATCTCACTTTCCTGCCTTCTCTTATAGACTTTAACTCCAGTTAGCTGTTTTCTGTTAATCTTGCAGTGTATGTGATAGCATTCTCACTTTATCCTTTCTCCCTAAACCTGGGGAGTTTAAATCATATTCCACTTTTGACAAGGCTGACTAGGTATTTTAATGTAATAAGTGAAGCATCACTCTTGTGTTTTCCACTGGAAATTGACTTAACATATTATTCACTCTGCCCTAATCTGCCAGGCAGGCATAAGGATATTGCTTCTTAAGCCCCCTTCTAATTTAAAAAATATGAAGATTTCACAGGTCAACACGTAGGCCTTGTGAACTGAGGAGCTCTTAGCATATTAATTGGACTCTGAAGAATTCACTCCAGTTAATGAAAGTTGTGCTTGTTATCGAAGATAAATGAGGGTGCAGCTGTATCTATCAGGACAATTCAAACATGGAGTAAAATATTCACATAGACTAGTTAAGCAATTAATAAATGGACTGTAAATCATATTATAAGGGGTTTTAATCCATGTAATTTAATTCCTGTACTTCTCAGTCAATTCAGGGATACCTATATCCTGGTTTAATTGGCAGATTGGAAATGTCTTAACTGGCTAGGGGGAAAAAGGCATGAAACTTACTGACGAGTCCCAGGTATATGAGAAGAGCCAGCCACCTTGGCTGTTGGAGCTGACACTGTCCTCGTTTTCCTGCCTTGCTTTTCTGTGTTTTCTGGGTATCCTGCTTCCCAGATTCTATCTCATATCCTTCCAGTTTTTAGCCATCACTTCATTCTGATACTCAATGTCTATTCATTCTTGTTACTTAAAAAAAAAAATACTTGACCTCTGATTTTTTTGTCTTTTGACTTCTTGCCCATTTTAACTTGGACTCAACTCTTATTCCAATCTTCAGCTCTACTACTGGGAGATGTTCTGAGTGACTGAAGTATTCCAAGAAATGTTCTTGCTCAGAACACAAAGCCATTGTGATTTGTCAAAGAGATCATAAGGAATATGTTGCCATTATTTTAATTAGTTCTTTATTGATAATATCAGAAATCCTTTAATTAAGCTTTGGCTTGTACTAGACTCTATGCTGGGAGTTCTATGTGTCATACCTCATTTAAACCTGATGGCGTTTTTACAAATGAGAGGAAGAGAGGCTGTATTTTCTCTATCTGACACGGTTAGTATGTGAATGGGCAAAAACTTGAATCTTAGCGATCTTTCTGCTGACCCCATACTTTTATTTTTGACACTGTGCCATATGAAGTCACACCATATGGAATTGTTCTTAATCATAAAAATGCACATCCACAGATTTTCATTATATTAACAGCATCCTGTAAGTTAGAGTCTTAAGAATTTTAAAAATCCCCTTGGATTCTGTTTTTCAAAAAGTGGTGAATTTTTAAAAAAGGTAAACACTTTAACTGATACATAGAAACAAAAATGTGCATATTAATGGGAGAGCATGAGATTTTCATATATATATATATATATATATCATGTGATGTTTCACAGATTAAAGTGTAATTTGAAATTTATTGATTAATTTTATAAGATGTTTAAAAATAAAAAAATGAACATTTAAAGTAAGCTTTATATATCTTAATGATCTTCAGAAGTTTGATTTCTAATGATATATTTTAAAAATAACATTTAAGTATCTATTCCATAAACTTAGCAATTTCTGAATATCTACTATGTGTTAGCCATTACTGAAAGCCATGAATCTCTCTTCTTTCTTAGAGTTCATATATATAAATTGGATTTTGGTCCTATCAAGAAGACTAAGAGAAAACTTATGGTGATTTATTAAGCTTTAAGTTCAGTTCTGTTACAAATAAACTAGGAACATGCATTTGGAATTTTTGATGTACGTTGTGGTGCTCAATAGGTGGTAGCTTTGAAAAATAAAATACAATTAATTTGTTTTAATATTGTGAAGAAATTAAAGCATGATCTGTTAGTGGCAAACAGAAGCTATGATAAAAGTGATAGTAAGACTTTTCTCAAAAGATATATTTAAATTTTAATTTAAATATTGTGTTTAGTTTTGTAGATATACACATTTTATGTAGTTGCATAACTTTAATAAAAGCTATTGAGTTCTTTTCCTTGTTATCCTTTGGACTTTCACCTCTCCATTTTCTTTCCCTGTTGATGCAAATTAACTACCTCATGTAGCCACTCACAACAAAATTGAAATGTACTGATTAGTAAATGTGTATCTCTCCATTTTCCCTTTCTATGTTCTTATGTTTCTATCTGAGTATCCCTGATATAACACAAATAGAATATAACACTCTTTGGAAAAAACCTGGCTATACAAACTGACTTTTCTTTGTTCTCCTTGTAGCACTCAATTGTAACTCATGGGCATCTGCGTAAGTCAACAGACATAGCCCTATTTTTTAATTAATTTTTTTTCCTTCTGTACAGACCCACTTTATTCCTTTATAGCTGCATAATATTCTCTTTCTCTTTCTTTCTTTCTTTCCATCTTTCTTTTTTTCCCCCCCTCTCTCTCTCTTCCTTCCTTTATTCCTTTCTTTCTTTTCTTTTTTGAGACAAAGTCTCACTTTTATAGTTTGGACTGGCCCTGCGCTCAGCCTTGAACTCACAGCAATCCTCCTGCTTCTGCTTCCTGAGCACTGGGATCACAGGCTAGAGCCACTACGTCTGGCACTGTGGTATGTGGTACTGATTGCTAGTAGTTTGGAGTCTCCATACCTATCATTGCTGTATGTGGTTACTGGAGATCGAACCTGGGCCCTTGTGCTTGCAAGGCAGGTGCCGGAACCATTTGGGTAAATCCCTGGCCCAGCTGCATAGTATTCTATGTTGCAGTAGCATGACTTTTAAAGGTTTTTTTTTTTTTTACCCTATTTATCATAGGCATATTGCTTACAAGTTTTGGAACTATAGCCAACTCTGCTGTAAAGTACTCTTAAATATATGACGTGAAATAATCCTATACTTGGAAGTGACTCCAAAGTGTGATGATGGCTGGGTCAGGGATACTGATCATAACTTTTGAAGCAGATGTTCACAGATTGCTTTTAAAACTGTATATAGTTTTGTTGTTACTGATAATTATACATATTTCTCTCTATGACCACAAGTAAAATGTGTGAGGTAATTATGGAAAGACTGTTTTTAGCTTAAATTTTCCTCATGACTTGTATATTTGAATTTCTTTCAATTAGCCTGTTGGCCTTTTAGATTTTTTAGTTTGTAAGTTACCTAACTCATACCCCTGGCCCATTTTTTTTAGTTGGAATATCTATTCCTTTGTGAATTTATGAGACACTTCATACAGAGTTGAAATTAACCTTATGTGTTTTCTGAAATTATTTTTTTAAAAAATCTGTTATTTGCTTAGACTTATTACACCTCTTCGCATTAAAGAATGTTTAGATATTTTGTCTTAAAAACCTATCTCCATTATGACATTTTAAGATATACTTGTGAATTCCTTACATTTGATGTCTTCTGAATTGCTTATAGATAATTAATCATTTAATTTTCAAAATATTTGAGTTCATGATAGACAAGGATTATAAACAAGTATGTTTTAACATGAGGTACTCTTAGTTTTCTACAGTGAGAGGGACAGTGTTGATACAGTAATTAAAACCATAATTTATCTTTTACAGAATTTAACTAAGAATATTTATTAAAAGCAGTCCTTCTTTAATGAATACAAAAGCACTCCACGTAAATATTTTTCCAATGTGTCATTTTGTATTCAACAAATAATAAGGTCCTCCTGTTTTCCAGGAGTTCTAAAACGAGCATGAGGGCCCAGGACAACCTTTTGAGATGACCATTACTTTTTAGAGATATGGCTTTCAATTATGAGCAGAGCAATGGGTCTGGAAGTCACAACAATTAAAAGCACAGTGGGCTCCTGGCACAAAACAGTGCCGAGATACATTTTTTTTTTCTGAAATAAAATGAAGAATCTGAAATAAACAATCTCTAAAGGGCTTTTGTAGCCCTTAAGCACAGTAGTAGGCTGTCCAGTCTCTTGCACTTTCTAGATATTTATCATTATCTTTCAGCTATATACAAAAAGAGAAAAAGTCATGGCAGGGAACAAAGGAGAGAGGGAGAGAAGTGTGTGTGTATGGGAATGAATGGACAGGGATGGATCAATATGAATAGGGTAGATTTGACCCCGGGAGTAGTGAGAATGAATTGGTGATCAAGTTATCCTCAGTTTCCTCACCTCCATCTCCCTCAGGGAAGGGTCTAAATTGTGTATCTCCTGCTGTGCTTCTCATCTCTGCTCTTAGGTTCCATACTGACATCTTTCTTCTCTGAATGACTGTGAGTGGCAAGGGGTCTGAAATCTCACTTTAATGTAAATGGTGAGCCATTTCATTGCTAAAAATAGATAATGGCATAGATGGAAAATTGACATCATGCTTTTTCAGGTAAACTATTAAATATTCACCTCCCTTAACCCTAACTTTGAGTATAAGAAGTATTCAAGTTAAATCATAACATGATAGGTGCTGTTATATTTGTCTTTTTTTTTTTTTTTTTTGAGACAGGATATTGCTTTGTTATTCAGGCTGACCCTGAGCTCACTATGTAGCCCAGACTAGCCTTGAACTCACAGTCTTTCTGCCTCTGCCTCCCAAGTGCTGGGATTACAGCTTGAGGTACCATGCCCAGCACTGTGGTATGTGGTTACCAAGGTTGGAACTCCAGACACTGAGCTTTCAAGACAGATGCTGGAACCACTGAGCTATATCCCCAGCCCATTGACATTCTTGATTTAACAGTAATTTGTTAGTCTTTTGAGGATCAAATATTAATCAGCATAATGAAAATTATTTATTTTAATGCTTTATTTTTGTTATACTAGGAAATCAAAATTATTTATCACTTGAAAAACAATCTAAAATATATTTTTTGCATATTTAATTACAGATAAATTTTCTTTGCAGTTATCTAGTGGAGATGAATATCTAAAATTGAATTAGCCATTGAGATAAATGAAATGTTTTTGTGATGCAAATCTGGGAAAACATTACGTAGAAAGTTGAAGTTTATACAAATAAAAGTTTGTGATAGTCTCACATGTTTGGAGATCATCACACAGAAATAATTTTAGCACATGAATTGCAGCTCATGAGAACCTTAGAATATACATTTGGTCCTCACAATGTTTTTCTTACAGTGAGTTTATCTGTCTAAACATTAGTGAAATCTGTTTAGGTAATCTCTATTTCACTTCCATTTTCATTGTTTGGCATTTCTTAAGCACGTTCTTCCATCGTGTCCAGTCACTTTTTAATATATGTAAGTGTACGGTTAATAGATGGTCCACATTTGACCATGCAACCCTTTGAAGAAGAGAATATATTGCTATTTCAACTCCACTAGACATTAGCCACCTCATAAGCAACTGAGACAGACCTCAATAAAGGTTCCCTGTACTTTTTAATGTTTCAAAAGAGCATTCACCTTTCTCTGGTTCTGTAAAAGGCACTTTCAATGCACTCACCAGAATGTTGTGTGAAAGTGCTTTCCAGACACGTGATGCCTTTTTTTTTGGGGGGGCGGGTTTGAGACAGGGTCTCACTTTGTGGTTCAGGCTGGCCCTGAGCTCAGCCTCAAACTCACATCACAGCAATCCTCCTGCCTCTGCCTCCCCTGAGTGCTGGGATGACAGGCGTGAGCCACCACTCCTGGCACTGTGGTATGTGGTACTGGCTGCTGCCGGGGTGAGTCTCCACGCCCAGTATTGTTATGTGGTTACCGGGGATCGAACTCGGGCCTTTGCGCTTACAAGACAGGCGCCGGAACCACTGAGCTATATCCCTGGCCCACGTGCTGCCATTTTAAATTTAAGTATTAGGTGTTTTGTTTTGTTTTGTTTTTTGTTTTTTTTTAGCTTCACCAAACTTCATTGTTTCAAATTGTTGCCACAATGGGAACATATCTATAAAATGACAAACATATTTTGAAGTAGGTAAACTACTCCACATGAATGTGGCTGATATTTTTAGTAGTATTACTGCATTGGTTCGGGCAGATATTTCAACCAGATATTTTCTTTGAACTGGATTCTCTCTCCTGTAGCAGAGAAGGACTCCAGCCAAGGAAGTTAATTAGTGCCAGATTAAGATGGCCCCGGCAGGTGGTTGGTTGAGACGCTCTCTCTCCTCCTCCGTTTGTCGAGCCTCATGTTTGGAGAAGGGCTTGAGTGGTCTTGTCTTACTGTCAGCTGTCAACTGTTAATAGACCATATGCAACGATGGTAAAGTTGCTGTCAAGTGTTGATGAACCATGTGTAAACGATGGAGAGTGACAGATGAATACTTAGAAGCGACAAAATGCCTTTGTTGCTGGACACAAGTGATTTTAAGAGAGGGTAGTTATAAATGGGTTGCTAAAACTGCGTCACAGCCATAATACCTGTGTGACACTCGCCTTTCTCACTCAATTTAGAATCTCCAGCACGTGTGGCAGTGGAAGACTGTTGTTCAGATCTTTTTTTATTTTTTTATTTTTTTATTTTTTTTTTGAGACAGGGTCTCGCTTTGTAGTTCAGGCTGGTCCTGAGCTCAGCCTCCAACTCAGATCACAGCAATCCTCCTGCCTCTGCCTCCTGAGTGCTGGGATTACAGGTGTGAGCCACCACACCCGGCACTGTGGTATGTGGTACTGGTTGCTGCTGGGGTGAGTCTCCACGCCCAGTATTGTTATGTGGTTACCGGGGATCGAACCTGGGCTCCTGCGCTTGTAAGATAGGCGCCGGAACCACTGAACTAACTACCCGGCCCCGTTGTTCAGATCTTAAAACATATCTGACATGGAGGACTATAAAATGTACCAATAAAGAATTCAATTTTTTTTTTTTTTTTTTTTTCAGACAGGGTCTCACTTTGTAGTTTCGGCTGGCCTTGATCTCAGCCTCAAACTCACATCACAGCAATCCTCCTGCCTCGGCGTGCAGAGTGCTAGGATTACAGGCATGAGCCACCACACCCGGCATTGGGCTACGTGGTACTGATTGATGGTGAGCCTGAGTCTCTGCACCTAGTATTATTGTATATACTTACCCGAGACTGAACCCAGGACCTTGTGCTTGCAAGGCAGGTGCCAGGACTACTGGACTAAATCCCTAGCCCAAGGAAATGTTTTTTTTTTTTTTTTTTTAATTTGATTTTATAGGTAGAAATTAGGAACCAAGTGGAGTATGAGAAGACTTCTTTTTTTTAAAAAGTGTATTTGATTCTTTTGAGTGCTTACTACTGAAAAAGAAAATAATGTTTTATAAACTGAGATGAGAACAAGAAAATTACTTCATTTGCACAGTGGAAATTAAAGCTTATTTCCAACTCAGATATTTTTAAAGTAATATAATAATAATTGCCCTTAAGATTGCCATGTACTTCGCATATCCAAATCATTTTATGTTCACATAATTCTTACAAAATTGGTATTTTCATTATCTTTATTTTTAGAAATGAGGAAGCTGAAGACCCCCAAATTAAGTAATTTACCTAAGATTTCACAGCTGAGAGTTTTATTTCCACTTTGACTCCAGAAACATTGCTCCTAAGTTATGCACTAAACTGATTATACTTAGTTGAAAATTTATACAAGGGATATGCATAGAACCTGGTCTGTGTTATAGCATTGTTACTGATATAAGTGACTGAATTAGTGAACGTGTAAAGTCCACATAAGAGAAGCATCGTTATTGATCTGATATGCCATAGGGTGCAGTTATTTTCTTCCATGATACTAATGGGAGATTGATTTTAATATTTGTAAAATGTGACCAATAACAAGAATAATGCAAGTAGCTTTGCAAAATCCATAAGGCAACATATGTTAAATGTGCTGACTTCAGGAGAAACTTGCTGTAGAAATGAATTTTAACAAGTCTAACTCTGAGTCTTATTTAAGAGGTAAAGCATGAGTATATCTGCTAAAAAACATCCATGTGTTTATGTAAAAATTAGAAATCATGATGCCAGATTGTCTTGCTTACATACCATGCAGGAAGAGGCTCAGCACCCAACTCCTACATCCTTATGGATTTATGGATGTCTTTCAAATTCAGAATCATGTATTGAGGTCTAGAGATGCCACTGACTTACTTTTCTACTGAAATTTTGCCTATTGGAAAATGTGGGAGTATTTTAAATGCAATTGGAGAGGAAACACAATTAAAGAAAATAATCTAATGGTTTATAGAACATAATGCACAATTTACATTATGTATTAGATATCGAATACCTTGAAGTAAACAAACAAACAAACAAACATAAAACAGGGCCCATGTATCTTTAAATGTTTAGTGACTACTTCTCCACGCATTAGGAGAATATCAAGAGTCTCTGATATCTGAGAGTGAATTATGCTTGTGGAATAAATCCATGGATTGAGGGTTGGAAGACTGTGTTTCTAAACTTGCCTTTACTGTCTAGTAACTTGTTCTGTGCTCATTGCTAAGTCGGGATAAAAAGTTGAGCTTTATGGGCCAGGGATTTGCTCAGTGGTTCCAGCGCCTGTCTTTTTTTTTATTTTTTTAATTATCTTTATTGCTACATTAAATATACACATCATGATTGCACTCCATAATGGGGATTTGTACCAGTATAAGACGCAACTTAATTCTCATTTTTTCCCATAGCCCCACCCACCCTACCACCCCCCCATATATATAAAATTTGTTTCCTTACTTTTTTGTTACAATCTCAACATTGTCCCCTTTCACCTTA
>PVIR01027762.1:0-22605 GCA_004026965.1 Petromus typicus | reverse complement strand
ATATTTAATTAGAAAAGAAATTCTTAGATTTAAAGTCAAAGGATGGCAGGGGTAGTTACTCTCTTTGCAGACAAGGTGGATTTCAGTCTATGACTGATAAGAGAGACAAGCTTACTGCATCCTTAGAAAGGGAACAATCCATGAAGAGGTAACAATCATAAATGTATATACATCAAACAGTAGCACAACCAACTATATAAAACAAATACAACAGACATGAAAAATAATATAAGCACTAATACATTGTTTTTAAAGATAAAGTTTATTTTATTTTAACCCTCTTCTCATAAGCCCTCTCCCCTCCCTATATATTAAAACATTTCCATTTTTCTTTCTAATTTAACTTTTTATTATCTCTTCCTTTCTTTCTCCTTCCTTGTTCTCCATCTGAACACTCTCTTCCCACTTCCCAACATCCATTATATGTTTGTCCTTATTTCCACTTTCTGTTTCTCATATCAGAGAAACAATGCAGTATTTGAACATGTGTGTCTGATTTCTTTCACTGAAGAATATGGTTTCAAGGTCCATATTTATAGTTATAAATATCTGAAGGTCATCTTTCTTGCACTAATGCAATTGTAACAGGAGACCTCAATACTCCACTGTCACAAACAGATCAACTAGACAAAAAAAAAAAAATTCAACATTAAAATATCAGAACTGAATTAAATTTTTGAGCAAATAAACTTAGTAGATATTACAGAGCATTCCATCCTACAACACCAGACTATATATTCTTCTTAGTTGCACATGAGACAGTCTATAGAATACTATCTCATTGAACATGCTTAAGTAAATGCAAAGGTATTGAAATTATCCCATGTGTATTATCAGACCATACTGCAATGAAATTGGAAATCAATGGCAAAAGAAACCACAAAAACTTCCTGAATACTTGGAAGTTAAATAACCACCAGTATGTCACAAATGAAATTAAAGAAGAAATCAGACAGTTTTTATAATTAAACAATAATGCCAGTACAACATATCAGAACTTATGAGACAAAATGAAAACAGTCATATTAGGGAAATTCGCAGCAGTGAATAACCATATCAGGAACACAGAATGGGCTCAAATAGCCTAATGCTGAATTTCAAGCTTCTAGAATAAGAACAAGTCAAGCCCAAAGCTTATACAAGAGAGGAAATTATAAAAATTGGAGCAGAAGTTAATGCAGTGGAGACTAGGGAAATAATATCTAGTATCAATGAATCAAAGAGTTGGTTCTTTGAAAGATTAAATGAAACTGACAAACTTTTAGCCAATTTTATCAAAAAAAGGAAAGTCAAGGGCCGGGGATTTAGCTCAATGGTTCCAGTGCCTGTCTTGCAAGTACAAGGGCCCAAATTCAATCCCTGGTAATCACATACAATACTGGGTGTGGAGACTCACACCCAGCAGCAATCAGTACCACATACCACAGTGCCAGGCGTGGTGGCTCATGCCTGTAATCCCAGCACTCAGGAGGCAGAGGCAGGAGGATTGCTGTGATGTGAGTTTGAGGCTGAGCTCAGGGCCAGCCTGAACCACAAAGTGAGACCCTGTCTCAAAAAAAAAGAAAGTCAAGCCTCAATCAATGCAATTATGAATGAAAAGGGTAAAATCACAATGGACTCTGCAGAAAACCAGATCATCAGTACCTACTTTGAGAACCTCTATTCTAAGAAGATGAAGGAAGAGCCAGAGATTTAGTTCAGTGGTTCTGGTTTGCCTTGCAAGCACAAGGGCCAGATTCGATCCTGATCCCTAGTAACCACATACAACAATTCTGGGCATGGAGACTCACACCCACCAGCAATCAGGACCACATACCACAGTGCCGGGCAGGCGTGGTGGCTCACACCTGTAATCCCAGCACTTGGGAGGCAGAGGCAGGAGGACTGTTGTGATTTGAAGGCCAAGCTCAGGGCCAGCCTAAACTGCAAAAGTGAGACCCTATCTCAAAAAAAGAAAGGAAAAAAACCCACAGAAGAATAGACAAATTCCTAGATACATATGAATTATCAAAAATGAATCAAGAAGATATAAGAATTCTAAGTAAACCAATAACACTCAATAAAATTGAAGACATAATTAAAAACCTACCAACAAGGGAAAGCCTGGGGCTTGATGGATTCACTGCTGAATTTTACAGAAATTTAGAGAAGACTAATGCCAGTACTTCTTAAACTCTTTAATGAAATTGAAAGGAAAATAATATCCCAAATTCGTTGTCAGAAGTAAGCCTTACCCTGATACCATAACCGTAGAAAGATCTATCCAAAAAAAGAACTGTAGGCCAATCTCCCTAATGAACATACATGCAAAAATCCACGAAGAAACTGGCAAACAAACTGCATCAAGTCATCAAGAAGGCTACACACCATGACCAAGTAGGATTCACTCCAGGGATGCAGGGCTGATTCAACACAGGAAAATCAATAAATGTAATATACACTGTATTAACAGAGCCAAGGACAAAAATCAAATGATCCTCTCAACAGGTATAGAAAAAGCATTTGACAAGGTCCAGTACCTATTCATGATAAAAAAAGAGAAACCAGGGAAAAAACACTTTCTAAAATACATCCTAGGAATCTATCTAACAAAGGAAGTAAAAGACCTCTACCCTGAAAACTACAGTAATCTGAAAAAGGAGATTGATGAGGATATCAGAAAATAGAAAGATGGTTCTTGTTCTTGGATAAGCAGAACTATTATAATGAAAATGGCCATACTTTCAAAATTGTTATATAGATTTAATGTAATTCCTATCAAAATTCCAATAGCATTATCTCACAGAGTTAGGGGAAAAAATCCTAAAATTCATTTGGAACCAGAAGTGGCCTACATTGGCAAAAATAATTCTGGGAAATACGAAACATTGATTCATTGATAAAGGCAAGGCTGGGGGCATCACAATGTCTAACTTGAAATTATTCTACAAAGCTATTGTGACAAAAACAGGATGGTACTGGCAAAAAATCCAAACAAAACCCAGAAAACAAACAACAATAACAACAACAACAAAAACTAGACCTGAGGATCAGTGGAAGAGATTAGAAGATGCAGAAACAATGCCTGACATACTTAGTCACCTTATCTTTGATGAAAGATCCAAACTCTTTTACTAGAAGACAGCTTCTTTAATACACAGTGCTGGAAAAACTGGCTCTGCACATATCAAGATTGAAACTAGACCCATATCTTTAACTATGCACTAATTTAAAACCGAAATGGATCAAAGATCCAAATATTAAAAAAAATGCTAAATCTGCTGATAGAATAGATAGGACTCTAAAAGACACTGATGTAGGCAAAAACTTTGTGAACAAAAGTCCAGTTGCACAGGAACTATCATAAAGAATCAATCACTGGAGTGTGGAGAAGTTAGCTCAGTGGTTCCAGTGCCTGTCTTGCAAGCACAAAGGTCCGGGTTCAATTCCCTGGTAACCACATACCATACTGGGTGTGGAGACTCATGCCTACCAGCAATCAGCACCACATACCACAGTGCCAGGCATGGTGGCTCACGCCTGTAATCCCAGCACTCAGGAGGCAGAGGCAGGATTGCTGTGAGGTGAGTTTGAGGCTGAGCTCAGGGCCAGCCTGAACTACAAAGCGAGACCCTGTCTCAAAAAAAAAAAAAAAAAAAAAAAAAAAAAAGAATCAACCAGTGGGATCTCACCTAGTTAAACAGCTTTTTCACAGCAAGGAAACCACCAACAGACAGAAGGGACGAGCCTTGGTGTGGGAAAAAATTTTTACCAGCTATTCACTAGACAAAAGACTAAGATCTAGAATATATAAAGAACTCAAAAAACAATCAGATCTCCCAAATTTAAAGATCCAGTTCAAAAACAGGCATCTGAAATGAATAGGTACTTCTCAGATGAAGAAGTAGAAACAGCAAAATAATGTATGAAAAAATGTACAATATCACTAGTCACTAAAATGCAAATTAAAACAACTCTGTGATTCCATCTCACTCCAGAAAGAATGTCTGTTATCTAGAAATCAATAACAAATGAGTGAGGTGTTATGGGAATAAATGAACCCTTCTTTCACTGTTGGGAGTGTAGCCTGGTACAACCACTGTGAAAATCAGTCTTCTTGAAATAATTAAAAGCATCTTATTACAGCAATATATACACACTCATATTTATAGCTGAACAGTTGGTAATAGCGAAATCTTGGAAATAGTCCAATTGCCCATCAACTGACAAATGGATAAAGAAGATGTGGGTTGTTTTTGCTTGTTTGTTTCTTTAAATACAATGGAGTACTAACTCTGCTATAAGAAAGGATGAGTTTGAGACATTTCTAGCTAAATGGACGGGCCTGAGACCCACTCTAAACTGAAATAAATCAGACACACATCTTTAAATCGCTCATTGTTATTCTGTTGTGAGAAAATGAAAGTGGAAATAAGTACTAAAATGTATAATAGATATTGGGAAATGGGAAGAAAATGTTCAAATGGGAAGGAGAACAAGGGAGAAGAGAGGTAGGAAAGAAAGAAGTAAAAAAGGGGAAATAGAAGAGAAACAGAAACAAAACCTTTGAACACAGGGGTGTCTCATGGAAGGGGGGATGGGAAAAAAGAAGAGGGATGTATCATGTACAGGTGCAAGTTCCCTGTGATGAGTGTTATTACTATGTATGCCTAAAATGTACCAATAAATATTTTACTACTAAAAAATAAATTAGTGGAGTGGGTGTGCCTTCAGCTTCTCTGAGAAGCTATGGGCCATCTCTCTCCAAAAATATATATAGGTTTAAATACGACATGTCACATTGAAGTCCAAGTGTTCCTTGATTAAGACCCTTTCCTCTTGGTGGTCTCTTCTCCTCCCCTTCCCTCTAAATTTCTCAATGTTTTTGGCTCTCAGGTCAGTCCACCTGGCTTTCTTTTGGAGGCAGAAACTTCCTTCTACTGTGTTATCAACATGATTATTATTAACAGCAACTGTAAGATTTGCACCTTTTTTATGCATCGGTTGATTTTGTTCTCTCAATAACCCCAAGAGGAAGGAACTATTACTGTCCTATTGTTACAGATGAGGGAACTGCTTGGGTACATGTTTTGCCGATGTCACATTGTTCTGAGTCTAGGGTTTCTCTTTTCTTTGCACAATGATCTGTTGCCTTTCATGCGGGAAGGGTCCTTGTGATTGAAATCTGAGCCTTTACATGGAGTTATATTCCCAGTCTTTCACTCTCCACACTGTTTAAAAAATTTTTTTAAGACACAGTCTTGCTGAGTTGCTCAGGCTAGGTTCAAAGTTGAGATCCTTTTGCCTCAGCTTCTCAGAGTGCTAGGATAATAGCATTGTACCACTACAGCTGGCTTATGAGTTTCCTGCAGCTTTCTTTTACTTCTCCATCTCTACCACCTGATGCCTTCTTTCCTCCCACCCTCACTCTATAGTATATTGCCTGTTTTTCTTAACTTTTGCTTTTGACCTCGCCCATTTCTACCACCTGAAATTCTCCTTCTTTGCCACACCTCCCACACTCCTCTAAAGCGCCATCTCCCTCTACTCTCCAACTGACCACAGGTGGTTCCTGTAGTTGCTTGTGAGCATGTGGACTACTCAAGGGTTTCATTTCCCTCTCCGTTCTCAGCCCAGTTGTGCGAGCCCTTGTGATCCTTCCTGGCCCTAAGTGGGGCACTCTAGTCCCTTGTACAGCAAGCCCGAGGACTTCTAGGGTGACCATCGATGAAAATAATGTGAGAAAAGGAAAAAAGACACCTACTCGAGGACCTACTTTGTACCAGCCCTCCCTGATAGTCATGGGGACACAGACCAGCTATGAAAGGCCTCAATTTCCAGATAGCCCCTTACCTTGGGGGCTGTGAGATAATTATTCTAACTTCATGGGTACTCTGGACCTGGATGCTTAAGGGCCTCTGCAGCAAGGCTCATCTTTAGCTGCCTTCTTAGCTAGCAAAAATGCTGGTGAGAGCAGGTATGAGAAAAACATCTGGCTAATGGCTAACCTCTTCCTCTTCATCTCAAATCTTAGACCATCCTGATCATTTTCATTTTAGTTGGATTCATCATAATCATACTATTTTTTAGTGGGATTAAGTCATAGGTTATCACAGAAGCAATTCCTAAAGCTTTTTATTAACATATGTTATACACACTGAAAAGTGTATCAAAAATGGCATCTTGATGAACATTCACAAATGGAATGTATCTGTGTACCCTGTGCCTAA
This sequence comes from Petromus typicus, assembly GCA_004026965.1. Classification (NCBI taxonomy): domain Eukaryota; kingdom Metazoa; phylum Chordata; class Mammalia; order Rodentia; family Petromuridae; genus Petromus; species Petromus typicus. Next base: position 16,396 of record PVIR01027762.1, on the reverse strand, counting down.
TCAAGACATAGAATACTGGCAGCATCATGAGAGCCCCTGTGCTTCCTCCCTGGCATTGTACCCAGGGGTAACCATTACCCCGAAGACTTCCAACCACACAGATTGGTCTTGCTTGATTTTGTCCCATGAAAGCCATTTAAAAAGAAATAGATTATCCTCTCAGGCACACATTGTGATTAATGACTAATTGTTCCAATTAGTCATTGTCCAGATGTTGATGGATCCAGAATCCTCCGAACTGAATGGTGGCCTCAGAGGACTAGGGCTGCAGCTATAAATCAATCCTCCAGAAGCCTAGCATGTTCTTGAGAAAGGTCTTAGAAGTGTCTGATCACTTCCTCTGATGCTCAAGAGAATTTTCTGCCCACTACTGCTTTTCTTTCTTTCTTTTTTTTTTTTGGTAAGTTTTGAAAAAAAAGGGGAATTAGAAACTCTGGTGAAGTGTCTTTGACCCTGCGCACCCTTGATCATGATAAGTGATGGAAAAATCACCATCATACAAGGCCACGTATTGGATTTTCCAGATCATTTCGACAACTTAGTTTTAAATGGTTTAAACATGACCACGTGCACACACACTTGTTGAAGCTCAGATACACTTCAATTTTTAATTATTTCTCACTGATTCTGTCCTATCCTCTCTGACCATCCAGAATTATTTAATTAGTGAATTTCATAAGCAGGGCTGGGGTGCTGTGACACTTGAAAACCCCAAGTCCTTTCTGCAGGGATCCTGGGATCTACTGAGTCAAGGATGTAGCCAAAACAGCATTTTCCAAAGAACATTCCTCTGGATACTAATGCCCAGAAATGTTTAATAAAAACAGAACTCTGAGCTCAGATAAGTTGAGGACAAGCTATATGTTCTCTGGTCCGTTTCCAATATCACATCTCATGTTAGCACTGAGAGGATTCTGGGAGGGTGTAGAGCAGAAAACTTTTTTTCTGTATCAGTGTTTCCAAGACTTGTTTAATTCAGGATCTTTTTTTTCTCTGCAGAATGCCTACAAATATTTCTCAGAATACATTTTTCCCAGGACAAGAAACATCCTACAAAGCTATGCTATCCAATGCATAAGCAGCTGGAGATGTAGCTAGTTCAAATCAAGATGGGCTGTGAATACAAATGACACACCAGATTTCAAAGTGGTAATTAAAAAATATTATTACTGTTACATTGATTATACATTGAAATAATATTATTCTTGAAATTTCAGGTCAAATAATTATTAAAAATTAATTTCACCTATTTCCTTCTACTTTTAAAAATTTTGTTACAAGAAAATATATAATAATATATTGGAAATGCATTATATTTCCATTGGCGATTGACGCTTCAACATTCCGTGATGGTGCTGGAGGCTGTTTCGGCTTACATGGGGAAATGTGAGAGGAAGGGGGTTGGTCATCCAAATTGAGGAAGTTCAGGGGAACTGTGTAACTCATTAAAGGGACAGCCCATGAAGCTGAAGGGGGGTGGTCAGGAAGTAGTGACTAAGCTGAGACCTGAAAGATGAGAAAGAGCCAGCAAATGCAGGACAAACAGCATGTGCCAAGATCTTGAAGTGAAAGAGGAAATATAAGCATTCCAGGGTGTCCAAGGCTAGGGATGGTAGGTAAGGAGTGACCAGAGAGGGCAGTAAGCACTAAGACATTTGGTGAACTCTGGGGAAGTTATCTTGAAGGCATTGAGAAGCCACAAAGGCTTTCAGTTGAGTGAAACTAGGCAGATTTGCATTTTAGAGATATTGTTACCCTGATATTTGGGTCAGGTGTGGATGGGTATAAGGATGAACTGGAGCCAGAGCAGCCTAATCAGAAGCTGTTGGAGTTATCTAGGAGTGAGATGATAAACTCTGGACTATGCTACAAAGTCAGAATCAAATGTAGCCTATGTGTGGGAAAGAGTTAGAGATGGGGCTGCTAATCCAGACTGCCACTTGCGGGGAGGGAATGGAGCAAGGTTAGATCAATGCTGATTGTGTCCTGGTTCTGAGTAGCAAGGCTCTAATGGGAGACCAGATGTCTGTAATAAGGGAAGATTGTGCATTCAGGATCATTCCAATTGAGTTTAAGAAGCAGGTGGGGCATCCGAATGGAGATGTCCAAGTTTGACTCACCAGCCTGGAGCTGGAAAGTGGGATAAGGATTAGGGGTGGAGTTTAGAGAGAAAGAGTCCTTCACCTGCATATGCAGATGCTCACCTGCAAAATGCGTATGTACTTTGCAGAGTCAGTGGGGTGATTACCTGATATTGAACGTTGACTGTATCTTGCATTGCTCACATAGAACACGTGCTTAGGAAGGTCTGGTTCTTTGTACCATCTTCAGTACGTACATGGTCAAACCTGCTGAGGTCTTTGCAGCTACTGCTTCTTCTTCCAGTACCTGCAGGACTCACATCGATGTGCTTCCAAATTCCTTAGGGCAGTTTGAGGAGGATGTTGCTGGCAGAAGATGTGGCAAAAGGGGCAGAGGGACAGCTTTATCCTAGTGGGAGGGGTAGGAAGAGGCAAACAGTAGGTAAATGCAGTGTACAGGACTCTATACTAGCAGGCATCAGCGCAGTCCTAGCCAACTCTGCCGGTAAATCTTATCTTCTGCTAAGCTTCAGTTTCTCTACTGGCTCAAGTAAGAGTCCGCTAGCTGGGCCCTTCCCTGTTTCTGTCCCTGCCTCTTTCATTCTTCCAGAAAGCCTCTTGCCTTCTCTTAACCCACAAAAGACATTACTTCCTTGAAGACTTGGCTTACTTGGAGCCTCCTGGCGTCTCCTTCCTGGGGCAGAGGGCCAAAATCCTGACATGATTAAGAAGAGGTTTTGAGACTGGGCCAGGCTGAGAAAACAGGAAAGATGATGAACAAAACTCCCCTCCTTCTGGGGGTTGTTTATTCCCAGTGTTCCCTCTACAGAGCACACAACAACCTTTGACTCTTCACTCTGTGCCCAGCCTCATGCCCTTTCCTGTCTCCATCTGCACACAATGAACCTGGATTACAGAGCCTGTGAGATAGGCTCACTCTCATGTCCACTTGGCTGGCTACACAAACTCCTGGAAAGTAGGAAGAACACAGACAGATATCTTGACAGAGTGCCTGCTAGGTGCTGCAAGGGACACTGTCTTCTCAAAGCAGCCTCTCTACAGCTCCTTGGGGTTAGCAGTGGTCTTCTCACTTAGCAGCCGTGAAAACAGGCTTCAGGAGGCTATCAAAAGTCATCCAGCATGTTGCTGTAGCATCCGGAAATGGGGAGGATTGAGAGGAGAATGATTGAGTGTCTTGTCAGTTCAGAGCATATTCCTGAACTTTTCCGGATTTGAATTCTGACTGCGCCACTTACAGCCCAAGAATTCTGGGCAAGTTCCTAGTAGAAGGTAGTGTAGGGTAACAGTTCAGAGTACAGGCTCCGGAATCAAATGTCAGTGCTGCTGCCATCTGCTAGTTATGTGACCTTGGGCAAGTTCCTTGGCCTCTCTGCACTTCAGCTTTCACAGCTGTAACACGGCATAATAATAGCTTCTACCTCACCAACTTGTTGTGCGGATTATATGTGATAATCCATGAGGAAGCACTTAGCACAGCGTCTGGCCCACGGTCCAGCCCCATTCATGTCAGCTATGGTATGAATGTGGTCTGGCTGACTCTGGCTGCCACCTGCTTCCTTGCCAGTCATCCATCACCCTGGTGGCTCTCTCAGCTCTTGTTCTGTGGTAGGTGCTCCCTGGCTTACCCACTGAAAGAGTGGTCGGGCATTGACTCAGTGTTTCTGAAAACAGACTTCTAACAATGTGTGGGAGTAGTGTTCTGGGGAAAAAGATTTTCAAGAGTTTCTCAACCAACCAGCAAGGCCAGTAATTGCTTCTTGCATGCACTTGTATAAAATGTAAAGCATTTCCAGATCAAGTTTTTCTTTCTGCAGCCCATGCAATCAGAAGCATGCCACAGAAGCAAACAAAACTCATTGTAAACTGTTGAAATGTTACATGAAGCCTTATAGCCGAGTTAAAATCTCAAGTAACTCTGCCTCAGAAGAGCTGGCCATTGTTTATCTGCAGTCCTTCCCAATTTTTCTATGCTTCTTCCTCATTTTTGAACTCTACAGTGTGTGGCAATCTGTGTTTGACACTGTAGGTCCTGGGAAGAAGTAGAAGTGATTGTCTGAACCTTAGAGGTGGGCCCAGTTGGGGTGGGTCACAGAGTTCATGGAACACTTCATCACCAACTCAAACGTGACCGTAACATACACCTAAAAGGTACCAAGAGGCTCAATAAAGAAAAAACACATACCATTATATCAATGACTCATATGTTTGACACACAGCCTTGGGGTTCAGGAACCTGGAAACAGTGAAGCAAAGCTCTATGGGCTTCAAAGTGAGAACTGAGACTGAATTAGCAAGAAGACATCTGCCAGCCAGGTCTCAGTGAGACCCAGAAAATAACATTTTGCCTCCTCATTTCCCAGCTGAGCTTCGGGAGCCAGACAAGTCCCAGAAGGTTTCCACGGTCTTGGGCAAGTCTCTTCCCTTCTCTCTCTTCTTCAGATTCCTCTGAAGAGTGGAGAATCTTCCCACCTTGGAAGGCGCATCCTCCTACTCACTCACTCAGTCAGTTATTTATGAAAGATGGTATTTCATGAGGATGTGGGAGGGTCACTCAATAAACATGGATATCTAGGGAAAAAAAGATCTGGACCATTTGTTAGACTGTATTATTGTTCGGTAAATATTTACTTCACCCAGCGCAGCCCACTGTGGGAGATATAGACTTCCTTACTCTGTTGATACCAGATTGAGTCACGTGATTTGCTGTGGCCAAAAGAGTGAGGAAGTGACAGGGGCTGGCTCCAAGGCACATTCTTGCCTCTTGAGCAACTGTCCTTGACCATGAGAACTCCAGATAGCAGAGGTCCTTCAGCCTGGACTTGGAATGAGCACCACCGCAGCCCAAGGCCCAGCCCACTGAGCAGGGCCTGCTGAGCTTCCCCTGCTCCCCTCGCCTGTCAGAAATGAGCGTCGATGGTTCCAGGCATTGAGTTTCTGTAAGTTCCTTTTATTAAATTTAGTTTTAATTGACACATAATAATTGTATTTTTTTTTGAGACAGGGTCTCGCTTTATAGTTCAGGCTGGCCATAGACTCACTATGTAGCTCAGGCTGGCCTTGAACTTGAGACAATCCTCCTGCCTCTGCCTCCTGAGTGTTGGGATTACAGGTGTGAGCCACTATGCCTGGCACTGTGGTACGTGGTTACTGGGGATAGAATTTGGGACCTTGCACTTGCCAGGCAGATGCTGGAACCACTGAGCTAAATCCCTGGCCCAATAATCATACTTTTTATAGAGCATAGGGTGATATTTTGTTACATGGGTACACTGTGAGATCATCAAATCAGAATAGTTAACATATCCATTACTTAATTTATATTTTCTTTGCAATAAGAAGACTCAAAATCTTTTCTTCTAGCTACTTTGGATATCCAATGGATACTGCAAGCTGCAGATACCCAGCTATGCCATTCCTTCTTCCTCCCTCCCCTCAATACCCCCTTTTTCTGAGACATTGTCTTGTTATATAGCTCACATTGTTGTCAAACTTGTGGTCCTCTTTTCTTAGCCTCTTTGCTAGAATTATAGGCATGTGCCCATCTGATCTTTTTTGTTTTTTCTTTAAGATTAGGTCTTGCTATGTTCTCTGGGCTGATCTTGAACTTATGGGGTCAGGTGGTCCTGCTACCCTAGTCTTCCTCAGTAACTGGGACTACAGGCATGTAAGACCTTGCCTGGCTTATTCCTCCTTTCTCAGAGCAACTGCTAACTAACCTCTTCCTATCTCCCTTCCTTTTCACTCATGGGTATTGTTTTTATGTATTTTTGTCACAATGTGGATTTTTAGCTTTTTTCTACCACTGACTGTATCTTAGGTCATGGGGAAGAATTCTCTGGTAAGGTGATATATGGCCTAAGATCTGAAAATTTAGAAAGGGCTAGGTAGTCATGTAGCCATCTAAGAAGTTTCCAGCCCAAAAAAATAGCAATGCTGTAGTCTTGAAATAAGACCACCGGGGGCCAGGGATTTAGCTCAGTGGTTCTGGCACCTGTTTTGCAAGCGCAAGAGCCTGGGTTCAATCCCTGGGTATCCACATACAATACTGGGTGTGGAGACTGTTGCTGCCCAGCAGCAATCAGTACCACACGCCACAGTGCTGGGCATGGTGCTCACGCCTATAATCCCAGTGCTCTGGAGGCAGAGGCAGGAGAATTGCTGTGAGGTGAGTTTGAGGCTGTGCTCGGGGCCAGCCTGAACCACAAAGCAAGACCCTGTCTTGATGAAGTGTTCCAAGAAATAAAGAAATTAGACCACTGGTGGATTATTTAGTGGACGAAGGGGAAAGAGGTCTGACCTCTTGATTTATAAAGTTCAATAGGGTACAGCACATTGTCACCTGGATGTCTCTCACACACATCAGACCCAAAGCTGAACTTGAGGTTTTCTCCCAGATATGTGCTTCCATCTTCGTGTCCCTGTCTATTCAACAATCTGGTCTCCTGAGCCAGAGAGCTGTACTCACCATTAATTCCTCCCTCTCTCTCAAACCCATATCCAATCTGTCCTCCAAGACCAGCCAATACCACTCCACTTGTCTCTTCTACTTGCCCACTTTTCTTGGCTTCACTAAAACCACCCTGTACTTACTGTACAGTAAACCTTTGTGGCTCATGTGAGGGTGACAAGAAAGAGGATTACTGTGTAGGTTGTCTTTCACTGTTGCTGTCAGGATCACTGCTGTCTATTGGCTCAATGGAATCTCTTTTTTTCGTGCAACTGTAATGAGAAACCTATCCAATAACACTTGCTTTTGTCTCCTTTTGAAGATTTTGAAAAATGTGACAATGCATACCATCCTAGAGAGAGAGAGAGAGAGAGAGAGGAGGGACCATTGGCTCAGCTACGACCATGTGACATTCAGCATCCCCTACTACTTGTACTGCAAGATACCACTTATTTATCAAGTTAAAATTTATTAGAAATGTTTGTTTGTCTGGCAACCACTCACAGAACAAGTTACTCAGAATCCAAAGATTTATTGTATAGTTAATTCCACTCAGCTCTGTATGTAAAATAGTTAAAATGATAAATTCTATATTATGCATGTCATACTATTCCCCTCCTTCGTGAAATGAGTAATCAGGTCATGAACACACAAGGAGGAACCATGATTGTGTATTATAAAGTGAAAGAAAGCAGCCTGAAACAGCTATATACCTCACCATTCCAACCATATGCCATTCTGGGGAAGGCAAAATTATAAAAGACAGTACAAAGATCGGTAGCTGCCAGCATCTGGGGTGAGGCTGGTACCCCCAGAAGGAGTGGATAATTAAAGCATATGGTTTCTTTAGCACCCTGAAAACATTCTCTATAATGCTCATCATTGATGAATTCATGTTATTCTGCAACAAACTGTACACCAGAAAGACTGTGTCCTAGACTTGCACTTTAAAAAAGTTGTGTTTACCCTGCAAAAAATAATAAAAACAAAAACCAAATCAGGTTTCGTGATTCCTATTCTAAACCTTTCAGTGCTTGCCCCACACCCCCGCAGATTCCCCAATCTGACCCTGAAGATTTATTCCTTCTTCCTCCCTGACTTAACCCCAATTGTATGCTCTTAAATACTTGGTTTAAATGTCACCTCTTCAGCGAAGCATTCCCTACTTCAGATTATATCAGGCCCCATGGATTGCCTTCCCTATGGATTCTGTTCTTCAACTCTGCAGCACTTGTACCTGTGTGTGTGTGTGTGTGTATATATATATATATATATATATATTTTTTTTTTTTTTTAGGTTTTTTTTGAGACAGGGTCTCACTTTGTAGTTCAGGCTGGCCCTGAGCTCAGCCTCAAACTCACATCACAGAAATCCTCCTGCCTCTGCCTCCCGAGTGCTGGGATTACAGGCGTGAGCCACAACGCCCGGCACTGTGGTATGTGGTACTGGCTGCTGCTGGGTGTGAGTCTCCATGCCTAGTATTGTATGTGGTAGCCAGGGAATTGAACCTGGGCCCTTGCGCTTGCAAGACAGGTGCAGGAACCACTGAGCTAACTCCCCGGCCCATACCTATGTATATATTCAATGCAGACGTCACATATGTCTTCTTCACTATCATAATTCTAGCACTTAGCTGGTGTCAAAAAGAGCTCAGTAATTGTGTGATTGAAATACAAGGCTGTACATTGTATGGTTCTATTTATATGAAATGTCTAGAACTGCTAAAACAAAGCAGACTGGTAGTTGTCAGGGACTATGGATGAGGGAAAGAGATGTAATTGCTTAATGGGTATGGGGTTTCTTTGTGGAATGATGAATATATGGAAACTTGATAAAGGTGGTGATTATAAGACACTGTGAATATATCAAATACACTCGTTGTGTCTAGATGTCTCTCTAATGCTTCATATGGTCAGAATGTGGGGCTGAATCTAGAGAGTGCTATTCTGGGATTAAGGGCATGTGACTGCTAAACTATGTGAGCCATTGCCTTGACACTGTCCTAATCCCAGTAGTCTGAAGGAAGTAAAGGAGGCAGAAAGACACTGAGAAGATTCCTTGTTGCTCTGCTACTGTTCGTCTTTCATGAACTATTGCTGCTGTACCATCCTGCCTTGGAGCCAGCTAATTATGGACTGAAACTTCTATGAACTGTAAGCCAAATAAACCTTTTCCCATTTTATTTATTTATTTATTTATTGAGACAGATTAACAGGTATGAGCCACCACACTTGGCATTGTTGTATGTGGTTACCAGGGATCGAACCTGAGATCTTGCACTTGCCAGGCAGGTGCCAGAACCACTGAGCTAAATCCTTGGCCCAACCTTTTCCCTTTTAAATTTGAATGGTGGGTGTTTTGTTTCAGTGATGAGAGAAATGTAACCAGGACAGAAATTTGGTATCAGAGAAGAGGCAGTACTGTGATATTACCTGGCCAAATGGCTCTTGGACCTTTGGAATGGCTTGTGGGAAGGGGAAGAATCAGGAAATATTTGGAAAGAGTGATTGAAGAAGTTGAGCTGGAATGCCTTCAGCTGTTCTGTGTGGGAAGTTCTGGTTAGAGACCAGAAAACCAGAAGGCCAGGTTAGAGACCAGAAGTTCTAACTTCTAACTGGAAGTTCTGGTTAGAGACCAGAAAACCAGAAGGCCTATCAAAGGCCAGGCTCTGAAGATTCTCTTGGGAAGAAGGATGGCATTGGTTGCTGCACTGTAGAGGTGTGTTACATCTTGATGGAAAATTTCTCTGCATTTTGCTTATGTCCAGAGACTTTGCTTGAGACTGAGATGAAAGATGGGGGACTAATTAATCTTGCAGAAGAAATTTCAAGGCAGTCTAAAGTTAAGGCCATTGCATGGCTGCTGTTGGGGGCTTTTAGCTGGATCAACATTCAGAACGAAGAGCAAAGAGGCCAGTAGAATGATGTAAAATGTTTGAGTTTGGCCATAAGGGAAGCTGTGGTAAAGCTGTGGAGATCTTGATGGGGGAGAAAGAACAAGAGAATAGAAAAGATGGCCTGAGAGCATCCCAGGAAGCCCAAGGGCTTCACAGTCTGCAGCCTTAAAGTTCCAAAAATGAGTCTTTGCTTTGAGAAGAAAGCTGCAGAGCACCAGGTTCCAGCATGGCAGCTGCTAGAATATGTTCTTTGGGATTGGGGTCCTAGTGCTCAGCTATCCAGGGGCTCGACTCCTACAACCAAGAGGAAAGGACCAGCTGGCGGCAGACCTGCGTGTCAACCATGTGGTGCTGGTTTTGGGTGCATTGGAGATATGGGAGTTGTGGGGTCAGGGAGGCTTCCACCCAGATTTTGGAGTGAGGTCAGACAAAGATCTTGGTATAGATGTATAGTATATATGAAGGAAGCCAAGGGTGCAATGGAGACCCCGGGAATTTGGATTTGTCAGGAATGTCAGCTAAGAAAATTTGCAGGCTGTGAGTGAAGCCAGCCCAAAAGAGAGGCTCTGGGATGCAACCAGGAAGACCACAGGGCTGGGGCCAGCTGTGCTGTTTGGAACTCAAATCTCACCCTCATGTGTTCCAGATACTGGACAAAGAGCTACAGGTTTTCATGTTTGCCCTGCTGATTTTATGTCTTACTTGGGTCAGTTCTTCTCTATTTCTCTATTCCTCCATTTTGGAAAGGGGATGTTTCATCTGTGCCATTGTATACCTTGCAATTATGTTAACTTGTTGAGTTAAAAAACTCAAACTTTTTGAGTTTTAAAGATGTTCACAGTTGAGAGTTTTCCTTGAGTCTTAGAAGAGACTTAGACTTTGACATTTGAAAAATGCTAGAACTGTGCAACTCTGGGGGGAAGGAATTACTGTGTTTTTAGTTGTATGCAAGATAGTTGCATTTTGTAGTCAGAATTATGAACTTCTTATTGTCTATTTGGAGAATAAGTATCATCTCAGAAAATGTGTTTGAGTATCAAGTTGAAGAGGTATGGAATGTAGCAGCAAAGGTAGTTTCAATTGTCTGTCCTGGAAGTTAGTGGAGCATACTTCTGGGTATATGTGTGGTGGGGTATGAAGGTGTAGCATTGGAGTCTATGTCTGGTTCCTTGGCCCTTTCTCTTCCTGACCCCATGAACTAAGCACTTTTGCTTTGCTATGCCCTTCCACCAAATGTCTCTACCCTGAAGCGAGCAGATTAGAGACTGAAAACTGGACATATTAAACCACTCCTTCTTTAAATTGTGAATGTTGGGTAGTGTGTCTGTCTCAGCAACAAGAAAATTGATTATATAGTATTTTTACTTCTTTGATTTTATATTTGTATTTGTTTTCTCTTGTGCCAAGAATCTTGTCTTTTAATGGTGACATTATTAAATTTATTTGCTTTATCCTATGATGTATATAAAATAAAATTTTTATTAATGTGATTATGAAAAATGTTTTCTGATTAAAAATATATTTTTTTCCTTTGAGAATATCTTGATGGGAATTTGGAGTCAAATTACTATGTTAAAAGTCACTTGAAATGATTTTCTCTGAGTTACACCATCAATTTAATCTGTAGTTAGATGCATTTATTTTCTTTCAAATCCTAAGGATTATTTTATTTAAAATTCAACTTCACTTTAATAAATATATGGAATATTTTAATTTCCTATAGCCAAATATTCAAAATAAAGTATACTTAGGCTAGTCTAGCTATCATACATATATCTTCCCCTCTGGTCCTTCCCCCCTAACACAGGTATCCATTTTTTAAAAAAGGTTTTTTTCCTTTATATTTAAAAAAATACAGGAACAGTATTTATAGATCCTTGTTTTTTTTTTTTTTAAACCTTTTTTGCTTCTCAGAACTAGGGATTGAACTCAAGACCTCGTACTGGTGAGGAAGGCACGGTACCACTGAGCTAAATCCCTTGCCCTATAGCTCATTGTCTTTACATAAATGGCAGCATATCATACTCTTCTTTTCCTTTCATTTGCCAATGTACTCTGAAGATCTCTACACTGGAGCATATAAAGTTTGAACTTATTTCTTTTTACAGCTGCATAAAAACTCTATTGTATAAATATATGTGATTTATTCACTTTATCCCCTGTGGATGGATATTTGGTAGCTTGTAGCCATTCATCATTACAAAGAGCTCAATAACAAATAGTCTTGTGTTGGGGTTTTGCTAATGTATTTTTGAGACTGATTTCTACAAGCAATATTGTTAGGTAATTGCATAGTACTGGCTTTTGAGGGTTTAGGCCAAAACTACTTTCTGTCTTTCACAATTCTTTTCCATGCCCCAATTTCTCATCTGCAGAATGGGAACAATAATATCACTTACCTCAGGGGTTTTGGGAAAAAATAAATAGGCTAATGGCTTTTAAAGTGCTTAGAATATGCCTGATACATAGGAAATATATAATATATTTTAGCTGCTTTTAGCATAATGAGCAAGGGGACTAGAGGAATGGAAATCTATGGGCAGTTAAAATGGTAAAGTTAGCTGTTGGAACAGTCTCGGAGAGGATTCTCCACTCTGCAGGGGTGTAGAATCATGGAACTCAATGATGATGTTGAAGATGAAAGAGGTTAAGTGAATAGGATGTGGATTAGTAGCTGAATACCAGTAGATATTCCTCTCAAGGTCCTAGATATTGCTCTGCCTGGTGCTTGAGTGCTGGCTACACACTGTCCTGCTTGAACATTTAATTGATCTCTGAGGGAAGAGAATGAGGAAGCTCTCATCTGACTGCACCTAACCTGTATTCCTGTATTAATTTCTGTCTTTCTTTTTTTTTTGGCTGTACTGGGGACTGAACTCAGGCCCTTGTGCTTACAAGGTAGGTGCAGTACAGTGAGCTAAATCCCTGGTTGACCTGAATTCAGTTCAAGTAAATATCTAGCACTAGGCATGATGAGGATTTGGGATAAACATGAAATTCAACATCTGAAATATAAAGTATTTTGTTAGCTGATGTGGTAGTCCACAACTGTAATACACTTAGGAGGCTGATGCAGGGGGATCACCAGGAATTTGAGGCCAGCGTGGGCTACATAGTGAGCTCAAAGCCAACCTGAATTACATGGTGAAGTCCTGTCTCAAAAAAAAAAAGGTATAGGCCCAGGATTCAACTCAGTGGTTCCAGCACCTGCCTTCTGAGTCCAAGGGCCTGGGTTCCTCCTGTAACTACATACAACAATGCTGGGCGTGGAGACTCACACCCACCAGCAATCAGTATCACATACCACAGTGCAGGTGTGGTGGCTCACTCCTGTAATCCCAGCAATTGGGAGGCAGAGGCCAGATGATTGCTGTGAGTTCCAGGTTGAGCTCAGGGTCAGCCTGGACTACAAAAGTGAGATACTGCCTCATAAAAAAAGGTATTTTATATATATATATTTTACATTAGTTTATGGTCTAATTCAAATGTATTACAACATATTTTTTTAGTGATAGCCTGAGGCATAAGAAAAGAAGGTGGGGAGAAAGGATGGGACATAAATATTAAGAAGCAGCATTCTCTTTTATTTATTTATTTTTTTTCTGAGACAGGGTTTCGCTTTGTAGTTCAGGCTGGCCCTGAGCTCAGCCTCAAACTCACATCACAGCAATCCTCCTGCCTCTGCCTCCCCAGTGCTGGGAATACAGGCGTGAGCCACCACGCCCGGCACTGTGGTATGTGGTACTGGTTGCTGCTGGGGTGAGTCTCCACGCCCAGTATTGTATGTGGTTACTGGGGATCGAGCCTGGGTCCTTTCGCTTGCAAGACAGGCGCTGGAACCACTGAGCTAAATCCCCAGCCCAGAAGCAGCATTCTCATCTTATACATACTTCTACAACTATGCTGCCTGATAATGGGTCATAAGCTACGTGTGCCAATGTCGACCATACTAGGAACTCCAAATATAGTGATTTCTATCACAGTGGAAAATCGAACAGTTCTGATCTACTTTAGACCTCAGTGAAACACCTCAAATAGAAAAACTGATTCAACATGTATGAAATAGTAGGATACAAACCTGGTGCTGAGCCCTACCTTCCTTCTCTGGTACCCATTGAATGGGGTCACTGGTCACTGAAGGCTCTGGGCAGCTGCCCGATCCATGTGGCCATTCAAGTCTGTGTCTCGGGCCTTAGCCCTCCTTCCTTCTCTGAGGAATCCTCTTCCCTTATCGTCTACCCAGGGTGGATGGAGGTGGCCTGGGAGGCTACTGATTCTGCCAACTTACATGATGTGACAGAAAAATATGGTGAATATTTAAATCTTACAAATAATTATTACAGAAGAGACATGTTGCTATTGGTTTCAGTCAGTATGTACTGAGGAAACATTTAATGTAAGATACACAAGTACATACGAATTTTCAAGATTGGCTTGTAATGTTTGCCCACAGTCGGATGTAGGCGAGTGCAAGAAGTCTGCTTGTGTGCTGGAGGCTGAAGGATCTAGTCAGGGGCCTGGAGTCCATTGTACCTCCTGTGAGAGTCAGTATCAGGAGGCCGGTGGGTCTGCGCTGGGAGCTAGGAGATAAGATCCAAGGGGAAGGTAAAGACCGGACTCCTCTGAGAAGAAAGTGGAAGTGATCCCTCCTTCATTTTTTTTTTTTTTTTTTTTTTTTTTTGGTGAGTCTTCGGTAACCCCCTCAGCCACACTCACAACTATGCCGACCATATTCAGTTAGGTATTTCTTCCTCAAGTTGACTATCCTCCCATTAATCCTCCTCGAACTACGCCTCCTGGTTCAAATACTTAGCCCATCCTTCACACTCTGCAGGTGTTCTGAAGTCCTCTCGCATGAGGGTTGTGCAGTCACAGCTGCCTTGATGTCCTGAGTCAACTCATAATGTTCCTCTTTCATGGTCGTTTTGACTTTTGGATAGTGCCAAAGTTGCATGGCGGCAGAGCCAGAGAATAAAACAAGAGGGCCAACCAATGATGTTTTGACGAGCCTGCCTATATTTTGGATGGCCCTTAAAAGCACTATTCACCGTATCTTTTATCCCCCTTGGTAAAGACGGTCGGGAAAGAGGACTTCCAGGACTGCTTCAGAAGGTGTTCAGAATGATGGGATAAGTGTGTTTCAAGCAAAGGGCATATTCTGGAGGAGGGTTGATGACAATTTGTCTGATACTATAATATGTTTTAAAAATTTAAATGTTCAGTATATATTTTAATCATACCTTATCTATTTCCTGTTTTCAGTAGCCAGGTCTCTTGTGGAAACTTGCCCCTCCTCCCCCACAGTGTTTACTTTCGAAAAGGAGGAAGCGGAACTACCCAGGATCCGTTAGCTCGGGTGCTTCCATTTCTGCCCTAGTGTTCAAGTCTGAAGCCTCTCCTCTCAGTCCTACTCAGGACCCACCCCCCACCTCAAGGCTTCCTTCAGAAATGCAAAGTATGAGTCGCGGGTCCCAGACCCAGAGGGAGCCCCTCTTCTGTGTTCTGCTCTGTTCTGCTGGGTTGACGTGACCATCTCATTGCTACTTAAGTTCTGTTCAATAGATATCGATCTTCTACTTCCAGCCAGACTCTAGTGACAGCAGGCTGTAAAAGATGGCTGAAGCTTAATCTTGGCTGAAGAACTGGCCAGAGGGTGGATTTGGGTTGGAAGGATTGTGGGGAGAGGATGATGGTGAGCTCCTTGGAGATGGGGGTAGGGTTGGGTGGGGTGGGGGGGTGGGTGATTGCAGGGGGGTGGTTTGCTGTGCCCTATTTCACCTTGGCTTCTCCTCAGCATCTCAGCCAGGTCCTCCTTACCCGTTGATGGACTGACCAAAGCTGCCAGTGAGGCAGGCAAAACATCTGAGCAGGATTTGCCTTTGTGGTTCCCAGCGCTGCCCACTGTTCTGCAGGTTCTGGACCCCAGCCCCAGACTGGCTCAGAAGCATCCTGTGTCATTTGCCAGCATTTCTCTGAGTTGAGACCTCCTGCCTGCCTCTGCTCAGGATCATTATAGGTCCAGGCAGCTCTTCCAGGCAGCAAGCCTGCAGTCTATTGAGCAGAGACATCAAGTGGTCAGACCCTAGAATGGCAGCAGTCAAGCTGAGGTCGAGGTGCAAGGGCAGGAGACTGACAGAGCCTGATTGGCCGGTTGAGTGTTGGCCCTGGATCCACACTAATCCTTATTCTGACAGAGCCCTGGTCAGCCATGTAATGAGCTCCAGCCTGGTGTTAGGCTACACCTTATCTCCTTAAACAGCAGCCCTCATTTCAAATTTGTTTAGTTTTTTTTTGAGACAGGGTCTCACTTTGTAATTTGGGCTGGCCCTGGACTCACTATGTAGCCTAGGCCAGCTTCAAACTCACAACAATCTTCCTGTCTCTGCCTCCCAAGTGCTAGGGTTACAGGCGTAAGCCATGACACCGGGTGGAACACACTGATTCCTGGCAATGTGTCTTTTACTGTAATAAATTTTAAAAATATTTAAGCATTCGCTGTATCATTTGATCACCAGTTATATTAGTTTTTCTACACTTATCCTTTTAAATATTTGGAATTATACTGCATTACTTTTTATGTCATAAAGTGTATGACAGG
Organism: Petromus typicus; assembly: GCA_004026965.1. Lineage (NCBI taxonomy): Eukaryota > Metazoa > Chordata > Mammalia > Rodentia > Petromuridae > Petromus > Petromus typicus. Next base: position 352 of record PVIR01027762.1, on the reverse strand, counting down.
TGGTCATAAACTGTAGTTTGCAACACTAGGACTTAGCTATAGAACAATATTCTTCCAGTCTAACTGCATCTGTTCCTTGTCCTTTCTTTCTCCTTCCTTCCTAACATGCCATGACTAGTATTCTACTTTCTTTTTTCTGAGGACAACTTCTTGAGCTTCCACAAATGAGTAAGAACATGTAGTACTTGTTCTCCTGTGCCTGGTTTATTTCACATAACATAATAACTTCTTGTTCCACCCATGTTGCTGCAAATGTCAGGATTTCCTTTGTCTAATGGTGGACCCAGATTGAATCACGTACACGGGTGTGTACTTTCAATAGTGACTGTACTGATTTATAAGTCTCCCCTCA